>JAODAL010011629.1:10000-99036 GCA_025379985.1 Phyllomedusa bahiana | reverse complement strand
TTACTGAAGGTTTTCCAAAACCCAAAAACGTCCAGGGATAAAACTGTTTAATTCCCCGGACCGCCGTGGGATTCCCAAGCCCCAATGTAGGGGCCCCCCGAAATCCGATGCGGTTTTTTGCACACAAAAAAAATGGTGCAGCGCGGTCCAGTGAAGTGAAAACGCCGTCAGGTTTTGGGCGCCATTTTCAAATTGCTGTCTAGACCTAGCCTAAAGGAGCTGTCCATTAGAAAAACAAGTTCATAAACAGCACCACACCTGTGCTCCTGTATAGGAGCTCTGTCCCATTCATTTCAGTGCAGCTGCAATACAACACCTAACTTGTGGACAGGTAAGGTGCTGTTTTTGGAAGAAAGCAGCCATGTATTTCTAATCCAGTACAGCTGCTTAATGTATGTATGGAATGGTGATGCTTTTAATGCAAAAAAGATGAGATAAGAAATTACAAGTGTGAGATTCACAGTTTAATTTTGTTGCTATATCGTGCCTGGAAAAGCCTTCGTCTCCCTGTTTATTTCTGTATCACCAAATCCTTTGCCTGCCCTATATTTCTGTTCCTACCTACTTTCTAATTAATCCATAAGGAAAACGCTGAGCTCCCTTTATTTATTTCCCGTGAGGTTATGTTCCGATGTGTGTCAGGCAAAAACGGGACTATCCACTAGCTCCTGGGGGCTCCGAAGGCACAAATGAGGTCCCGAGTCCTACCTTGACACAGAGGGGACAGAGATGCTTATCAAAACAGTTCTCTGACAATGGGGCACACGGGGGTTCTAAAAGGGCCGGGGATTGAGGGTACGGACAGTCAGTTTATCATCCAGGGAGCCTTCCAAAAGTCTCCAGGGTTTGCATTAGGTCAGTTGCTATGGAAACAGTGAAAGAACTCAACCTTGTACCTGACCCTTCTCTCTTTTTTTTTTTTCATCCATTGGCCACTTGGGGCCACAGCTAGAATTCAGGCGTAAAAAATTATCTGGTCATATTAAGGAAAAAAAACAACAACAGGGTGTTAGGGTGAGACTAGACAAAGGCTAATTCCATCTATACATTGAGGATGATCACAAATCTACGTCTCTGGGGGTGTCTGCACGAAAACAGAGGTTCAGTCTACAATTCTGCAGCACAGATCTCCTGTACTTTGGTACAAATTAACCTCTGGAAATACCAACTTGTAAAGAAAAATCTTAGACATAGTAACGGACAGAATTGCTGCCTTCCATCAAATGTGCTTCTAAACATAACAATACAATAAAATACAGACAAAACGTATGCTTTGTTTCTAGGAAATGAAGGTCTTTAACTTCATAAGACGTATACTTCGGGAGAATTTCACAGAATATATTCTACATAGTCATAGGAAACATGGTGGCCACTAGGAAAGGATTCAGTATACCAAGTACCTATAGCAGGCATCCTCAAACTGCGGCCCCTCCAGCTGTTGGGAAACTACAACTCCCATCATGCATTTATATAATATATAACACTGGGAATGATGGGAGTTGTAGTTTCCCAACAGATGGAGGGCAGCATTTTGAGGATGCCTGACCTATAGGATTTACGACATGAATTCAAATTAAATAATGTTTTGGCCTGTTCCTGGAGCCAGTGTTTCATCATCTCAGCTCACATGCAGATTCTAATATCAATATATCACCAACTATTCTTCTAAGATGATAAAGAAAACGTCAAGATTTCAAGCATCAATAAGCTTGGACAATGAAGTCAGGTACCGGAATAATCAGGGACTATTGAACTGCTAGAAACATGCTCTGACGCTTACGTGCTTCCAAAAACTTTTCTACAAGATGTCACCTATTGAATTTAGACACATGGACAAGATTATGTTGCCCAAGTTAGCGAGTATAAAAAGCAGGAGTCGTTTCTCCTGAAATCCTGTGGCGTTTGTTTCTTTGCTTCAGCACACTACCAATGACATCCTCCTCCTTGGCTGTTTTTGTCAGTGCTACGTTTGGTCTGACAACAGATAATTGTCAGCGTCTCTTGCTCTGTGCATCTGGAGACTTGCTAGTGGAGATATTTTCTGGAGGTTTGGCTGGATTTGACAGGATCAGAGCCTCCTTTTGAGTTTTGGAACAGTAGGTGGCAGGATCTCACTGATCCTCTGTGACAAGCACTCGTTTTGTTGTGCCAGTTACGCAACTCGACAGTGATGCCCTTTTTAAAGCCACCATTAGCCACAAAAATAGCAACCCGTTCATTTCCCTTAGGGGCCCAGGTGCACAGAATGAGGACGATACCAGTGCGGTTCATACATGGCCATTCAAGGACAAAACAATAGATGCCAGTACTGTACATAAACAAAGATTTTTTTTTTTGCAGGCTAAATATATGTACTGCACCATGGTGTCCCTTGATAAAATACAGTTTCCTGCTTGGATAGTGAATCATATATGAAATGCCGAGAAATGAAAAAATGCAGGATGTGTGCTTTGAACTCCTCTGGGACATTGAGGTCTACAAGCAACTGGTCAGCACACAGTAATGTTTAAATATCATTTCTATTGCAGCTCCATCTAGTTCACTCGATGAATTCATTTTGTCCTAAGAATACTTGTAGGTTTTGCAATAAAAAAATGATTGAAAAAAAAACAAATAAATAAATAGCATAAAAATTACTATATATCCCCATATGTAACTATTGGCAAAGATTTACTAAAATCTGTATTTCTGACTATACCAGCAAGAGTGGGAATTTATACTTACGGTATCTTTATTTATGCTTATATTTATTCTGTATTTGATATTTCTTGTTGTGATATTTTGCATTTTTGTATTCACTCCCTTAGGCATGTCATGTGATTTTTATTTTGTGTTACATCTCATTTGTGAACCTATTGGTTTAATTGTTTTGTGCTTCACATTAGTGTATGCTACAACAAAGGGTTACTCGCCCGAAACGCGTCAGCTACGTTCGTTTGACTTTTCATATATTTTTTAATGGATTATAAATAAATTGCTGGATTTTCTTAGTGCTGGATTTTTTGCCTTTTGGTCTGAATTATAACATCGAGGGCTTATGAGTACAGCAAAGTTGTAGGCGTGGAGATTGTAAAGCACCAACCCAACAGGTAAGAGTTAGGCTATGTTCACACGGCTTAATTGCGGGACGTAATTAGCCCCGCAATTCTACGCCGTGTGGACGGGGCGGGGCGGGATCGGGGGATAAGCAGGGGCCGGCACTTCGCCGGCCCATTGGACAATCACGCTAGCGCTGCGAAAACGCCGCTATGAAAGTGAACATGTCAATTATCTCCCCGCCGCGGCACGGATTCGCCGGGCGGGGAGAGGAGACGTAATCCATAGTTCTCTAATGAGAACTGTGAATTACCGTAATGAATGGGGCCGTTTTCGTGCCCGTAATTGTCGCACTTCGCGCGTAATTACGGACCGAAATACGTCCATTTTAAGCCGTTGTGAACATGGCCTTACAGACTTGTTTGTGCATATGTTGGAGGCCTCAGTTACCCCTGCAATTCAACAAATCTTCAAAAAGAGCCATGGGAAAAAAACTTGATCAAAAATTGGAACAGTTGGGCTCATAGCAGGGTAAATCAGTGCAATGTGTAATCACAAGGAGTAATGTGTGCATGACCACCAGTATAATATAGTGTAGGTGTAGGGGCGGTGGACATCAAATAAAAGGCAGGTATTGTTTCCATGGTAAGTGTTATCATATTGATTGAGACTTTAGATTTGGAGAGTTTAGAGGGGACAGTATTGTATTACTTATTATTATAATTTAGTCATATATCTTTTTGGTAACATCCCCATGAGTTTTTCCATGTTTGAACATGCTGTCCAATGCACAACCTGTGCAATGTATGCCATCCGTGAGCAACCGTTCGAGGGGGCATACTGCTGTGCCAAGATGTGTGCACACTGCACATTTAGGAAGCCCGGAGTCCAGGATCTAAATGACAAGTGTGCCGACACTGAGATCCATTGCCACTTGGAAGCGAGCCGGCATGCCCACTGACTATTTCACCGCAGGGTAGATACGTGGGTAGGGTGGTAGCATGGAGTGCAGGAACATAAGGCAGCTAGATGGTAACAGTAAGAAAGAAGGGTAGGATCGGAAGAGTGTCGGGAGGCTAGTACCTTGATCCGGGTACACCCCAAAAAATTTGCAAGATATGGCGGATGAGGGGTATGTCGGTTTCAGAAAAGCATTGCTGCAGCAAGTACACTACCCCTGTCTGCTCCAGAAAGATGGGAATAGGAGTGCAGAGTCAGCTAACAGGTGGCTAGTAGTTGGGGACTCTATAGGGGCACAACAGGCAATCTGCCACAAAGACCCGGAACGTCTAACAGTTGTTGTTTACCTGGGGCCTCGGTTTCGACATATCGCGGATCGGGATGACAGATGCTGTGTGGTGGCTGTAGAATCCAGCTGACATGGTCCACATTGGCACCAATGACAAAGTTAGAAGTAAGTGGAGTGTCCTTAAAAACGAAATCAAGACTTAGGCAAAAGATGAGGCACTCAGGGCAATAGTGACGGGCAACATTCAAGGTAATATTTTCAGACATTATTACCTGTTTCAAGGAGCCACCCCCAGCGATGTGCAGCGGGAGATTAAGAAGTGAATAAGTGGCCCAAAATTGGTGTAGGAAAGAGGGATATGGGTTTTTGGAGTAAACTGGGCTTACCTTCTGTATTTGCTACTAGACTCTATGGGCTAGGGAATGGGCTTGCACCTAAATGGGAGGGTGGCAGCTGTATTGGGGGACAAAAGCCAGGAAGTTGTAGACATATATAAACTAGGACTGGGGGGGGAGGGTAACTACACATATAGGCAATGCAAGAATGAAGATAGAGAGCTGGGGATATTGGAAATAAAACAGGGGGTTGATGGAGGGAGTGGGGTGTAGCAATCGATAAAAAGAATCAGGGAGAAAGGAATAAAAACTGAAAAGCTCTATAACTTGGCCTGCTGACCACTGCCAGGAGCTCTGACCAACAAAATTAATGAACTAGAAGTATTAATAGCTGAAAAAAATAAGACAACGTGGGAATAACAGAGACATGCGTGGACGAGAGCTACGACTGTGACGGTGTAACATGCAGGGTTACATCTATTTAGAAAGACCACGCAAACACCGAAGGGGAGGTTGTCCTGTCTCTATGTCAAATCCTGTTCTGAAGCCAACACCTGCGGGAAGATATAGGTACATGTACATGAACATGTGAATCATTATGGTAACTATACAATGGGGTAAGCAATAACAATATAATACTAAATAGGGTCTTCTAAAAGGCCCCCCAATATCACATAACCGCATGGAAGATGGTACTCCTCATGCAAATAGATGAGGCTGCTAATCAGATGAGGTTATTATTATGGCGACTTTAACTATCCAGAACATCAATTGGGAATCTGAATGCTTTAGCTCTCCTAAAGGAAACAGGTTTTTGTCCAATAACCTAATGATAATTACCTATGCTCAAATGGTGTGAGGAACCGACTAGAGGAAGGCCCATTCCTAGACCTAATATTAACTAATAACCTGCCAGAGTAACAAAGGTTCAGGTTGAGGGCACATAGAAAGTGACCATAATATAATAAATTTCCATTTATCCTTCAATAGATGTTTCTTTAGTCAAGGAGCCACAAAAACACTGAATATTTTAGGAAGGCTAATTTTAGATCTGCTTAGGAGGCCCTAAAACTGTATTGACTGGGACAATTGTTTAAATATGGCAGAACTAATTAATAATTATATTTATAAAAACATCCTAGCTACCACTGTGAGAGGTACATACCTTATGGTTAATAAACAAAATTAGAAACATGAAAAACCCAATGTGGGAATTCACAGGGATGTAAAAGAGGCAATAAAAAAACAAAAAGACAGCGTATTCACCTACAGAAAACAGGAGGGCAGTGAACAGGCACTAAGAAGCGATAGGGAAAAAAATAAAGTGTGTAAACTAAAGAGAAAGGAAGCAAAGCTGGAAGCGGAAAGACATATGCTATAGAAAGTAAAACTAATCCAAAATATTTTTTTATAACCTATATAAATAGTAAAAAGATAAAACAGAAAATGTTGGCCCTTTGAGAAAATACTAGAGGAGAGACAGTAGAGGGCTGATAGAAAAAGCAAACGTATTAAAATCCAACTTTTTTCTTCTCCACTGTATTTACCAGGAGGATGACCTTTCCTGTTGAACAGAGAGAAGTGGTAAACTCCAACTTAAAAGTTTCTGTCCTAACCCCAGAAGAAGTGCAGCTCCCGTCTTAAGAAAGAAATTTTTAAAAATAGACAAATCCCCAGGATCCAGATGGCATACACCCACGTGTCCTAATAGAGTTAAGTGATTTCATAGATAGGCCCCGTATTCTTAATATTCATGGACTGTCCTACTAACGGGTAGTCCCAAAGGAATTGGCGCATAGCAAATGTGGTGCATTTTCAAAAAGTGGTCAAAAATTGATCCGAGGAAACTAAAGGCCAGTAAGCTTAACCTCTGTGTAGGTAAAATGTTTTAAGGTTTTTCTCAGAGATGCTATCCTGAGTATCACCCACGTGAAAATAAATGTATTACGCCAGCATGGGTTCATGAAGGATCGGTCCCTGTCAGAAAACTAATCTCATCAGCTTCTATGAGGAAGTCAAGCTTAGACTGGATCCGGGGTGAGGCACTGGATGACATATTTCTAGATTTTTCTAAAGCATTTGATACGGTGCCATCAGTAAAAGTTGGTAAATAAAATAGAGAAAGTCTTTGACTTGGTAAATATGTATGTGCAAGTTGGGTTAAGCCAACTGCTTACTGAATAGAAAACAAAGGTAGTAATTAAAGGTACATACTCAGACTGTGAAGTCCGCTGTTACTAGTGGGTACCACAAGGGACAGTATTGGGCACCTATCCTCATTAAAACATTTTCATTTAATGATCTTAACACAGGGAAAACACAGTAGAATATCGAACTTTGCAAGACGATACTAAGCTCTGTAAAGTAATCAATCACAATAGAGGATAATAATGATTATTACAAAGAGATCTTGATAAGTGGAGCCCTGGGCAGGAATGGCAAGATGGAGGTTTAACACTGATAAATGCCAAGGTTATGCACATGGGGAAAGGAAATCCATTACAATACTACATGTTAAATGGAAAAACACTGGGTATAAAAGTGACATGGAGAAGGACTTGGGAATCCTGGTGGACAGTTTTTTAAAACTAATTTAGCAAGCAAGTGTCAGGCAGCAGCAAGCCAGTCAAATAGGATCATGGGGAGCATTAAAAAGGGGCGAAGATGCACATGAGAGAACATTATTTGCTCCCATTCTACAAGTCACTGTTAGTACCACACAGTGGAATATTGTGTACAGTTTTGGCAACCAGTGGGGCACAGTAAAGACAATGAAAGAGCTTGAACAGGTACAAATGCGGGCAACAAAAATAATAAAAGGACCTGGTTGGACTACAGTACACAGAAGATGGCAAAGATTAGGGTTATTTTAGTTTAGAGAAAAGAAGGCATCGGGGGGACAAAATAAATAATGTTTAAATACATAAAAGGTCCAATATAGAGATCTCTGCCCAAGATTTTATTTAAAACAGGCAGTATCTAGAACAAGGGAGCATCATTACGACTTGAAGGAACGAGAAGTTTCTACATAAACATAGTAAATGGATTCTTTACTGTAAGAGCAGATGAGACTATGGAATTCTCTGCAGAGGCACTTGTCATGTGAATTCATAAACGAGATTCAAAAAGGGTTTTGGATGCATTTCTTGAGCGTAATAATATAACAAGTTACAGTGACCTAGGATTCAGGTGAGGGTCATATGAATCCAGGGATTTTTCTGATTGCCAATTGTGAGTCAGGAAGGATTTTTTCCCTAAAATGAGGACAATTGGCATCTACCTCATGGGGTTTTTGCCTCCCTCTGGATCAACACCTTAGCACAACAGGCTGAACTAGATGGACGACTTGTCTTTTTTTAGCCTTATAAACTATGAAACTATGATTCTGGTCTGTGTATTCCTACACCCAATTGTTGCCATACAGGAGGATGTACTCGGTGTGAGTGAGGCCACAAGCACACATGGCTCAAGATTAGGCAAGCATTATAACACCCTGCAATTGCTGGTGGGAGGGCCTATTCGATGAAAAAAAACAGAGCGCAGTACGGAAGTGACCCCTCAGTGCCTAAGAGACCTTCTGTGTATAGAGTGAAGCAGCAGAATCTTGTATAGCCGCCACAAGATTAGTTAGTGGGATGTTGTAAGAGACTAAAAGAATAGAACAGGTTGATCAACTGTACTGGAACCAACTACCAAACTTATTCTCCTAATCCTACAGAACTGAGTGTGGACTGGTTTGTGTAACAGAGACCACCTTAAAGGGATTTTATCACTGCACAGGTCGCTCAGAGCTGCGAAAAGACTGGGCATGAGAAAGAGGAGGGCAGCGCTTCCGGCCACCCTCTCCGTTCACTTCTATGGGAGCCCCCAAATATAGCCAAGCACACTCACTTGGTTGCATTCGGAACTCCCATAAAAGTGGACGGGGAGGACAACCGCAAGTGCTGCCCTCCTCAGTCTCATGCACAGTCGTCTCGCAGCCAGTTACAAGGGACTGTGTCAGGCATTTTACTTTGTGGTAAAAACACTTTTAAACATTATTTCTCTGCCTAGTTACCAAAGGGAAGCACGGCAAAATTTATTTTGTGTACTGCATGTGCTCACATTCTTGTTTATTGTTTTTTGCATAAACCCTTTGGGTCAACATTATTTTTCCATTTAGCATTGTCGTGAAAAAAAAAAAAAAAAAAAAAAAAAAAAAAAAAAAAAAGACCTAATACCACTAGTCTCTTAAATAAGAATTAGTAATCTCACACCCTCAGGTACTAACATTCAACAAAGAAAAACAATCATAGATAAAATTATCTTATGTGTGTCTATTTATCCGACCTGCTACGTTTCTTGGTTTCCTAGAGGATAACCTTAATGCCTATGTCTATGCTAATTGCATAGATTCGTTAAGAAACAGCAGATTTAATTTGATAGTTTTTATCGTGGTGATGTAACAATTTTTATTTAGTAATACAGACAGTTGAATAATGAACCAGAAAAAAGCCTTCACTTTTTATTTTTTCTATGTGTTATGGTATGTTCACATGGTGTCTTTGTGGGCCATCATTGCGCTGCAATACGCCTGAAGTACGATCCGCAAATACAGTAATTCAGCTCTCATTGAGAGATATGATCATCTGCCATTTTCCCTGACGTGTCATGGAAGTTGAAAGTCTATGGGAGCCGGCACAGAGGGTTTTAGAAGAACGCGCTGGTTAGTGTGGACTTCTAAAACACCTGCGTATAATTAACTGCAACGCCAGAACATGAACTTAAACACGCAAAGACGTTGTGTGGAATTCACCATAAGGCTCGTTCAACCAACGCTTTATTTCGAACGGGATTGCCGCCGTATTTACGATCGTAAATCCGTTCTGAAGGGACGGTTAAATGAAGACTTTTTTCTAAATACATTGGTCAACAGATTTTACTTTCGTCATAAGAGACACTTTATGAGCTTTGAGTGCACACAGATTTCTATGGTTACCTTGTTTGCTGACCATAACTCTGTCATCTGATTAGAGCAGAGAGCTTAGAGCAGGGAGTGATGTCACCCAATGTATGGAGACTGAGCTCCAGAGCAAACTAAATATCTCTAACAAGATTACAGATAAGAACAGCCTAGTGAGAAAACCCTGTTACGTTTTAAGATAGCAATTGGCAAACTTGTTCAATGAGCATATCACAACTCCACACAGCCTCCAAGTCGAACCACTCTTACTATAACCAGTGTTCCACATTTCATCGGATTTTATAGGATGGGACCATCCACCAGAAGCATTGCTTCACTGAGGGAATGTCTTCAGAAGCTGGCCCCATAGGGAACACCTTACAGTGGCACGCGAAGCGTGTCCAGTGTACTATAGTACAGAGCTTTGATAATAAAATTTTTAACTCCCTATAAATTGGATTGGCACACACAGCTCTATTACAATTTGATCTAAGTCCTAAAGCAGAACATAGCAACACAAACCAGACACATGGCCAGACACATGGGAGATTGCCCCTTTTAACAATACACACAGACGACTGCTTTACTAATGAACCAATTGCCTATAATCATCAACCTTTTTAAACAAGCATTTAATATCTGTATGATGGATTTCAGCTTATTGCATCTAGTAATGGGAACACCACCACTGGGCAATAGTTATTGACATAAGGGGCAAACACCTGTCCTGCCGATAAACAATATAACATAGTGTCAGACATCAAAAAGAATGCAAAAAGCTTTAAGATATCCTGTTGTTATTGGTGATGTTAATTTAGCGCTGAAGTGTACATAAGGGGATGTTTGTAATCAGCTCTCCAATAAACTCACAAATTACTCAAGTATTTTATAAGCTTGTTAAGGAGAAATCACTCCCTCAGCTGGTATATACTAAGTGATGAGGCATTGCAGACCTCAAATCACAAAAAAGGGGTTGTTCTATTTATTGTACTGAATAATACCTAGTGTCTCTTTAACTAGATTCCGGGGGGGAGAACACAAAGTTTGGATTGTTGACATCCAAAGTGCTGTCAGAGCTCCATTTTGACTTTTATATTAAAATGGGCATTGGCGTCTATGAGGGCAGAAAGGCCATTCTGAGCCTAAACTCAATCCAAGATGAAGGAGACTCCTGTCGTTAGGCTGCCTGGTGAGGCATCTGTGGGAGCAAATCCAATTGAGTTCATTTGCATAATGATGAAGCTTTTGGTATTGTGTTCAGCCTCATATAGACAGGAGAAAATAAAATGCCCTTTGAGCGGCTCAGCAGAAGGCAATGCTATGACTTTGAAATATTCTCAGCACATACAAATCAGAAACATCATCAACGTTTAAAGGGGGCATGACATGGTACATAGACAAGGGAAAACAAAATTGCCATGACCAACATGTCTCCAGGAGCTTCGTTCCCCCAATAAAATAGCATCGTTCATCTAGTAACAAGTTGTAAGACTTTTTGTAAAAATACACCTACTGAGCCTTACCCCTGCCACTTACAGCCCCTAGCAAAAATGATGGAGTCACCCTAACTTGAAGGTATTCACCCCTTTTTTTACACAGAACATACACGATCCTCACAAAAATTGTGAAGGGGTCTCAAACTGCGGCCCTCCAGCTGTTGGGAAATTACAACTCCCATCAAGCATTTATATAATCTGTAACAGTGGGCATGATGGGAGTTGTAGTTTCCCAACAGCAGGGCCGCAGTTTGAGACCCCTGGGGTTTTCTCACCATGCAGTTTCACAGAGCTAGAGCCAGCTTTAGCTCGTCAGGCTGTGGGTAAGTAAATAGCAGTGATTGACATATCACTCCTGCGGTATCTAGCTATTCATGTTACAGCGAGATCAGTGAAGGAGAGTTATAAAGTGTAGTACACAAGGCTACATAACTCTAAGGCTATGTTCACACGGTGTATTTGCAGGGCGTAATTACGCCCCGCAATTACGCCGTGTGACCGGAGTTCTGTGAGCGGGGGACTGAGCAGGGTCCGGCAACTTCGCCGCCCATAGTACTTTGAATTGCCAGCGGACGTCGTATACGCCGCTAGTAAATTCACTATGTCAATTAACTCCCCGCCCGGCGGCTTCGCCGGTGCGGGGAGATGAGAGCTAATCACTAGTTCTCTAGTAGAGCTGTGGATTACTGTAATGAATGGGGCCCGTTTTCAGCCTTTAATTTTGCGCACTTTTTCGGGCCGCACCCATAGCCATCGGCGCGTTAAATTAACGGACCGAAGATACTGCCCAAACTTAGCCGTGTGAACATAGCTTAAAGAGTGAAACTTCCTATTTAGTTACATAATCAAACTCCGTTGCCAGAAGTAAGACTCTGCATGGAGTGACTCACCATGGTCGAACTGACTGACAGCAGCTTAGCATAATGAGAAATAAGAGAGAGCAGGGAGAGGAGGGGAAAGATGGACCAGGTTATCAGACAGAGAAACTTGTATGCTGTAAGAGGAGATAAAATCTTCATCTCCTGACCAAAGCAAAAACAGCAATTTATTTGGTAATAGTCCTCATTTACCTTCTCTTAAATGTGAAAAACTAATTATGCTAGTGATTATTTTGTGGCATAGGATTCCTGATTCAGTAGAGGAAAAATAATGCAATCGTTGACAAAAAACATAAATCAGAATTAGCACTTTTTTGCTCCACATCAGACATTCATGATGGCTTGATTTTTTAAAGACATGAACATAAAGGGGTGTTGCGAAATTTTGAAAAGCTAGTTTTTCCGATGGGGCATGATTAAACATAGAAAAAAAGAAGCATGCTCGCCTCCATGACGCTCCTATTCTGTCCCAGGACCATCCCGCTGATCCGTGCTGTACAGTAAACCTTCATTGATCTGGAATGCTATAATGCTGCCAGTCATGTACACGTGACCGCTGTGGCCTGCACATAGCATGTGAACAATGAACGTTTACTGTACAGCAGGGATTGCCACCGGGACAGAATAGGAGCGTCACGTATGCTTCTTTTTTTTCTACTTTTAATCATGCCCCATCGGGAAAACAAGTCTCGGAACACCCCTTTAACTAATGATACATATTTTATATCAAGATATTTTCAACTTCCTCAAAGAGCGGTTAAGACATCAGCTTTGCGGGATGGTCTTGTGATGGATCAGTTTTTTTTCATTTCCACCATAAATTTGAATCAGATTGAAAAGCGGACTGCTTGCTGGCCATGTCATTGACTTGATGTGCTTTTGCTGAATAAAAGCTTTAACGCTCTTTGTTCTGTGGGAAGATTTATTATCAACCTGAAAAAGGACTTTACCTCCAAAACATTTTTCTATAACTGAAAGTGGTCCCAAAATGTTTGTTGAAACTCCTGTGTCATTTCACTGTCGAGGTAATGATTGCTATCTCTCTTGGTCCTTTACCCGATATGTAGCTCCATATCATAAATGGGTGAAGAAATGAGATTTTTCTTCAAGCGTCAAAAGTCCCAGACAAAAGTTCCAGGATGATCTCGTTGGCCAATGCAGATTGGTGACCCCTCACTGGATATCACTTTCATCCAAACCATACCACACTACATTATGCTTCTTTCGCCACCACTGTAGACCTAAGGTTTCTTTTATATAGGTGTTAGTGCTGATTTGCAAATAGCTTTTCTATACATAAATTCTATTTAATGTAATGTCTTCTATTTCCATCATTTGTTTTTCATTTTTGATTTCTAAAGCATAATGCTTTGAATTTTCTGTTCTTATGCATTGATTTCATCCTTGGTCTATACGTATATTTTCTTTAACCTCCCTATTTGGGTATACTTGCATCACAGCTGTCTAGCAGTGATCAAAATTTATGCCACTTTCCATGCTGGATTTCCATATTGAAGGAGTTTTATATTGAGTTCACCTGTACTGGCCACACCATAGCTAAAACTGCACAGCCCTGCAAGTCAGTGTAGTTTTAGAATGGACTTCAGCTTCAAGCATTTTGCTTGTTAACTGCCGCATCTTAAATGGTAAATGTGCAACTGGTAACGTTCAAACAATCCTCTCACTGATGTGCTATCAGAGCTCACAGAAGAGAAGTCAGAGACAAGCCTGGAACTCATGTCTATAGAGGAACTTTGTAAAAAAAAAAAAAAAATCCCATAATAAAAAATCCATATAATAGTCTCATACTGCTTGCCAATATGGCAAAAGAAAAAATTTGACGGTAGTGACCACACTGACTCGCAGGATTGTACAATTTCAGCCACATTACTGCTGTACTTTAGCTGCAATACAACAGATACAGTATATAGTTTAGAAATGCAAATTAGGTGATTCCATGACTTCTCCACATTCAATAATTCCATCATTTTGCCTAATCTAAAAAAGATGCTATTAATTAATTTACTAATTATTTAGGATATGTATCAGAATGCAAGGCTGTTATAGAAATTATACGTTGTTTCGTATACTATCTGTGATTTGCGTACTTGCTGGAAGTAAAAATAAATCTGGGTGAACATCTTCCAGTTGTGGAGATTCCATTATCTTTGCTGGCGGTGCTGCCCATGGGCTCAGATCTTGTATATCAGGCACCGGTTATATCATGAACATGTCCATATTCATATCTGCCCCTGAGATCACAGCTGATGGCTCCACTGCCAAGATTTCCAAAATAGTTGTATACACAAAAGGTTCTTCTGTAGTAGGTCTCCAGTCTTACCAACAGAAGATCTTTGCATAGGGATCTGCTGAGGATTTGCCTAAAAAATCTGCAGAATACAGTCTACAAAATTTCTGATGTAAATCTGCACAAACTGGTGCAGAATATGTCATGGACTTGTCACAGATTTTAATGTAGGCTTTATTTGGGTATTTTTTTTACGTTGACTTTACAGGGGAAGGCACAATCAGCACTAAAATCTTCAGGAAAGGTAGATCTGTAGATACAAGTGCATCTAAAAAAAATTAGAATATCATTAAAAATTCAAGGGGTTTTCCAGAATTCTTATTTGTTATAGGGCTCACAAATGTATTCTATTAAACCTTGTAATTCATACTGTAGTGAGTCTATACAACATATGGGTTTATCTATTTGACTTAAATTATTGATATCAGTTATTTTTTCAGTGATATTCAAATTTTTTGAGATGCACTAGTAATAATGTGGATTTTGCCATTTCCCATTAAAGTCAATCAGCCAATCCACAACAATTAGTGCGGATTTCTGGAAGCAAAGTTATCCACAGCAGATCTGTCCTATATGAAAGTACCCCAACTGCCGAGCAAGGACGCTCTGTGCAAGTTCCTAATAACCATGGAGCTGATCTAATTTTCCACACACAGCAAGTAGCTGTAAGGGTTGTCTCTACTGTAATAACACTCATGTGCACACAATTTTCCTTCATTCTGTTACACAAGTGCACATTCAATAACAAAATATGTTTGGTAACATAAAACACACTGATTTTAAAGAAAGGGAATACTGTCTGACAGGGCTGTGGAGTCGGAGTCGTGGAGTCGGAGGCTATTTTGCAGGAGTCGGAGTCATCATAAAATGGACCGACTCCCAAAATATATAATAAGTTGGTCCAGTTAGTTCGATGCAAAGAGCAGAAGGAATTGGGTCCGGCCAGTGCTACTGCTCCCATATCTTCAGCCTCATCACATGAGGAGTGTAATTGATGACATGGAGCAGGCAAAGCGCTGCCCCAGGGGAAAAGCTTCTTCTCCCATGGCAAACAGATTTCAGCAAAATTTTTCACCTGTTTTCAAAGAAGTAGAAGAGTTTAACCATTCATCAAAACTGACTGTGGCTGAGGCAATTCCTTTATACCCTGACATTGTTAGAGATGTTGCCCCTGTGGTCACCGCTTTCCCCCAACCCAAGTTAGTGTAGAGAGGCCGTTCTCTATCCTGGAAATAATGAGGTCAGGTGTGAGGTCATGTATGCAGGATCTGATGGAGGCAATACTATTTCTCAGAACAAATTCAGAGACTCCACAAATGTTCCTGCAGAGTTTTGCATATTTACAATTTTTTTGTGTCCTAAAGTCACGTCCAATAAATATATTTTACACTAACAAGCAAAAGGATAACAATGTTTTGAAATTGTGACTTTCAGGCTCCATATCTCTCCATCCACTACAGCTTTGTACATGAGGCTACTGTAATTGTATATACAGTCATCTTACATATCTTATACATAAATTTGACTTGCAAGTATTTAGCATCTGCTTAGTTACAGTTTTGCTCCTAAAAATCAAAGTGTTAATTTTTATTATTTTCTTAGTATTTGGAGGCATTATGGGAAAGGAGCTGGAAAGCTCACTGCGCCCTCTATAGGTTGTAACAAATCCTCAATTTACTTCTGATTCACTGAATCTTTGAGAAGCAAAAAGGAATAATTGTCAAGCCAATATTGCTCATCTACATACGCGTTTCGGGGTTTTGCCCTTCATCAGTGTAGAGCAGAGCGATATTGGCTTGACTGGTGGGAGGCAATTAGTGGTTATGAGGAGGGGAACATCTCTCCTTATGGAGAGCACCAGTTAAGGTGTGTAGTGATAATGCCTTGTGATGCAGATGCTGAGTAGTGGGCTAAAAGGCAAAACAAAACACTACACACCTTAACTTGGGTGCTCTCCATAAGGAGAGATGTTTCCCCTCCTCATACCCACTCATTGCCTCCCACCAGTCAAGCCAATATCGCTCTGCTCTACACTGATGAGGGGCAAAACCCCGAAAGCGTATGTAGATGAGCAATATTGGCTTGAAAATTATTACTTTTTTGCTTCTCAAAGATTCAGTGAATCAGAAGTAAATTTAGGATTTGTTACAACCTATAGAGGGCGCAGTAAGCTTTCCAGCTCCTTTCCCATAATGCCTTGTGATATGCAGATGCTGAGTAGTGGACTAGAAGGCAAAACAAAACACTACACACCTTAACTGGTGTCTCCATAAGGAGAGATGTTCCCCTCCTCATACCCACTCATTGCCTCCCACCAGTCAAGCCAATATCGCTCTGCTCTACACTGATGAGGGGCAAAAACCCCGAAACGCGTATGTAGATGAGCAATATTGGCTTGACAATTATTCCTTTTTGCTTCTCAAAGATTCACTGAATCAGAAGTAAATTGAGGATTTGTTACAACCTATAGAGGGCGCAGTGAGCTTTCCAGCCTCCTTTCCCATAATGCCTTGTGATATGCAGATGCTGAGTAGTGGGCTAAAAGGCAAAACAAAACACTACACACCTTAACTGGTGCTCTCCATAAGGAGAGATGTTCCCCTCCTTAGTATTTGGGAAATCCACCTTTGGCTTTCAATACTGCCTGAATCCTTCTGGGCTCTGGATCAGATTCAAGCAGGTCTTGACCAAAATCTGATCCCAGGTCTCTTCTACACATTCCCAATGTTGGTGCAGACTGGACTTGGATACAAATACAGCTTTTTCTTCAACTCTACCCACAAGTGTTTAAAAGATCAAAACATTGTTACCCTTTAGCTTGTCAGTGTCTGTTCTACCTAAATAGCTTGATTATTGTATCATAAGGTGATAAACAGCCTGATGTTACCATTTTACTACAGTAAAGTTATCACTTAAACATGCGGCGTGTATGAGGGAGTCAGGAGTCGGAGGTTTGGGAAATTGAGGAGTTGGAGTCGGGGCTTCGGCTTGCCGACTCCACAGCCCTGCTGTCTGAAGATCGATCCGATTATGTATAGACTCCATATAATAGTCCATGTCTTATATTTGGAGCTGTGTAAGGAAGTTTTTCATTTGGTAAAAAATAAAAAAAGGTGTAAAAACAGAAGTTAAAGGGACACTAGCACAAAAAATAAAATCACCTACTGACAAGCAATATCTGACTATTATATTGATACTGTTTTTGTCTTTAATTGGGTGGTTGTTTTTTGTTTTTTTTTTGAGAAAGAATTGTTTAAAGTTCCCCAATGTACATGACTGGTTTGTCTCTGTGACTTCCCGTCTTTGAGCTGTGATAGTATAGCAGTGAGAGGATTGCTTGACAGTTCTCTTCAAAGCAGACTATGGTTTGAGAGGTGCAAGTCAGCAGGTTCTAATAAGTCTGAAGAAAGCTGGAAACCTCCTCAGTGCAGAACAAGAACCTATTATCCTTTCATCTACTGCTTGTCATTGTCCTGTCCAACTAGTCTAGTCTAATCTTACCTATTCCTGTACAGAGAACAATAGAAGAATCATTATGCTATTACCTATTATTTGTAGAGACTATATAGAGATAAGCAGCACCTACAGTTAAGGTTAGTCTTCCCGGTTATTCAGGAGTGTTACCTCTTTACTAATCACAGCTAGAAAAGGGCAACATTTTATATGTAAATTTTAATTGCACAAGACTGCAAAAATAAAAAAGAAACTATTTTCCAAAAATTCTAAAGAAACTTTTCCAGGAATATTAGTTTAGACTTTCTGATGGAAGTGTCCCTTTAAACAGAACTTAAAACCTATGCTGCTACAGAAATATGAACACTGAAGGAGACAACACATCCCAAGTTTGTTCACCATTCATGGAAGACTTCTCTTAGCACAGTAGATGAATTTTCCAGGTATACACAAGGATGGTTTATCCTTAGGATAGGCGATCAGTAATAGTAATACATTTATCAAAACAAGGAACCCATAACTGTATGCTGCTGACATGAAGGTCATAGCCACATCATAACGCGGACAGTCTAGCATGACATTTTTAAAGCTATATCATAAGAGGTCTATTGCTGGACAGTTAATGCACCATATTGTAACCAAATTAATTTAAAAAAACAAAAAACGGTTGTGTCCTACAGTCAGTAATGAATGATATTCGCTCATATATGTTACATGTTTAAGAAGCTATTGATTTTAATTTTGCTACCGTCCTATATTGGCCTCTATTTGTAGTGATCTCTTCAGGAGATCTGGAGAAAGAGCTCCAAAATGTAGAGAAAATGGAAATGCATTACAGATGACAAGGTGATGCACAGCCTTTACTTTGCAAGCATTTCCGTGCACCTTTAATGTCCGCTCTTGTCATCGCTTACAGCTCCTTCCTGCATAAAGATAGTATTCCATCACTTTTTTTTACCACTAGGATTAATGCTATAAAATGTCAGTTCCTACAGTGAAATTTATCAACATTATGATATACCATAGAATCTGCCACCACAGACAAATGCGCTACATTAAAAATTTGTCTAGGGTTCCCTGGAGACGTTGGCCTCTGCCATTCCTATAACAGTTTATGTATTTATGCTATTAAATGGAACAGGGTGATAATTATGACGTCCTCTGCAAGTAAACAACACAACCAAATGCATCTGAATCTGATTGATAAAAGGATGAATATTGTTTCTGGTCTACAAAATGTGAAATATTAAAAAAATTTTTGGTGTAGGAGGGGGGGGGCAGGAGGGGAGAAACTAAGCAAATAAGAGTTAGCAGCAGGAAGCTAATAATGTGTCTCCAGCTGTTCTCGTTAACCTGCAAATGTGGCCATCTGCACCTCAGGAGAACAAGGGAAGGAGAGCTGAGGGAGGGAGAGCTGGAAACACGGTGCAGATATCACTCTTTGTAGGCAGAACATGCAGGGCCACTCTATGACCTTGCTTCTAGAACATTCCACAACAAACTCCATTCCATTATGCCTTTTACAAACAATACTACATCAAATGGTAAGAAAATACTTCTGAGAGAGTACTGACAGGTCAGTAACAAAGCCAAAAATACAGATGCAGACAACTACAGCTAGCTTTATACACACATGTTGTTGACCACAATCAGACCAATGTTGGAAACTGGTTGGCAAATGGCGGAAACATCAATGGCTTTCAACTGGAACATGTACATTACTTCTTACTACTGAAATATTGTTACTATAGTGAAATTCTCAAACACCAAACACAGCAGCACATGGCCGGCACAAGGAACCATAAAAACACTGAACCAGTGGAACATTTAAAATGCATTACTACTAGGTTTTATACAAACACAAAATAAAGGCTTTTAGTACACAGTTTGATCAGATTGCGTATGCCCAGCTACCGTGTCAAGGTAGCCTCATAAGGCGCCATGTATTCATGGCTGGGCTCCATTTACACCGATTATAAGGACCGGTTTTCTTTTTTCAGTACTATAGTGAATGGAAGTCCATATAGTGAAACTGCAGTGTTAGGCACTACATGTGCCCACTCCTTTTTGCCACTATCCCAGCCCTATGCTGCCCTTTTACTTCAATATCAGCCCCTCTGCTGTCTGGCACCACTCTCACTTCAAAACATTCACAAAACGTAATTTATTTACTTATTTATTTTTACGGACCCTGGAAGGGAGTCCCCTTTTTTTATTAACTAGAGGAGCTTGTACAGGTTACTGTGATGGTAGTTATTTTACAGTTCACAGAATTTGCTGCTGATGGGTTCATATCAATATTCTGGGCTGGACATTGGCTACCCATGATTTTGACAAGTTGTTAAGGGACAATAAACATAAAAAAATGTTTTTATGTCCTGTTTTTGCGTTAGTATGGCTGATTTTTTTTTTACATTCTATATAACACACACGTACATACATACACTTCAGCAGTATCATTGATTTACTACTTAAAGGGGTTGTCTCACTACAAGGATTGCTTTTTATGTTAAGGATCTTGCAAAAACAAGTCGCTTTGCAATATGTGTCCACTAACAGTGTCCGACCTATTCTGAGATGGGCTGCATCAGCTCCTCAGGTCACTATAGCTACAGACCTGTTTGATCTATCCTGATAGGCTGCCAGCACTGGTTACTATAGCTACAGACCTGGCTTCTACTGCAGCCTAGTAAAAAACAGTAAACATGCCCCTGAATTCAAAATGAAACCAAGAAAACAGGACTGAGGTGAGAAGAATCAATGTAGTGACACAACCCCTTTAAAAGCACAGTCATTGAACTTTAATACTAAAAGTTCACAATAGGTCAAACAAAAGCTCTTGGGTCTTCCGATTGAGAAATATGGAATTGGAGAGAATATTCAATTTTTTATTTTTGGGAAGGATGGTTTGTCATGTCTAGTTCCCATCCCTCTAATGGCAGAAAAACTGATTGTGTGCATGGACACGGTGAAATTAGATTGTGAGCCTCACTGGGGACAGGAACTGATGTGGTTGCAATCTGTGCATAGTGCTGAGGCATATGTAGCTTCTATGTAAATAATGTGGAAGAATAAATCAAAAGACCATGTTAATACTATACTTAACAACATACAGTATACTAACAAATAACAGATCACGTCATCTCCACAGTTAAGAAATAAAAGTTCTTTGGTCATGAGCTACCTCCTCAGTTCCACAATAAAGTTAGCAGAGAATAAATGGAAGGTTTACTGTCCTCCTACACTCTGTATATTATCTCCTCCAAATGCCTTCCTGCGCCTTATCTCCAGGCTGTCTCTGTGCAGACGGCCATAACCCTTGGGCTTGTTATTTACTGCATTGCAGATTCATCCACTGAAGTTTTTTTTTTCCCTCTTCTCCAACCTTCATTTTTATTCGTTTAACACTGTACACAAAAGTCAGCAATCATACTATATATAGAGAGAGGAAAAGGTGCTTATTGAAAAAGATTTGTTCTATCTTCTGACAGTCCCGTGGGGCATAAAAACAGAACAAACTCGCAGTAACAGTCACAGTGCTGAATCCAGCTCCCTTCACTGTCTACAGGCTTGTATTAGATATTTGCCATTAGGATGATGGTGACTATGTTTGATGAACAGCTGGTTGTGTCAAGATTATAAATGGCTTCTGTTTTTATCCATGCATGTGCAATGCTCTTACTGATCATACATATCTATACACACACTAAGCCACAGGGTTGGAGCCAAGGAGTGAGACTACTCTTTGGCTATATACGCTTATACAGTATAATACAACATTATTCCAGGGATCTACGTAAATATTTTTGGGTCATACATAGTTCTTCAATTCACAGAATTTAATATTCCAATTAAAGGTGTTTCAATTAAATATCGGACTCCTGAGTCGCATAGTGCCTGTGGGATTGCTTGAAATCCCATTCTACTTACCATAAAGCTCTGAAACATGGCTAGAAGTTTAAAGCCAAGCCAATTTTTCATTGACATTCAATTTTTTGGGGTTGTTTTCCCTTCGCTGTAGAGTAGTGTTCAGACTAGCTGTGTGACAGACTCCAGATATGCTATCTATCATACATGAAAAAACTTTGAGACTCTCGGTTCACATATTTTGATCAAAAGATGTTTAAGCTGCCCACGACTTTCAACGTGATCTCAAAATCGGGCAGTCCTATGCTATCTTTACCTCTCAATCCAGCCAATCAGGCCTCTCACTGGGTCAACCGACCTCCATTATTCAGAGATAAAAAAAAAAAAAAACACCCAACCTGCAAGCTGCCCTTGTTATGACAGCCTGTGAGAGTGGGCGGGGACAGAAACCCAAAATGGAAGCACCCCTTCCTTCCCATATAGGTTAAAATCAATGTACACCAAGTATACCGTATGTTTCTGCACACAAAAACATTTCTGAAAAAACGTATGCAAACCTGGGTGCCACTGGCAGGGCTGCGGCACACATGTAATTCTACATGTGCACACACAGACCGCCGCCAGCGGCACACTACTGCAAAAAGGGCAATAAACTACGTGGAAATCCCTAAAGAAGCATTTATGCTATCTATCATACATGAAAAACTTTGAGACTCTCGGTTCACATATTTTGATCAAAAGATGTTTAAGCTGCCCACGACTTTCAACGTGATCTCAAAATCGGGCAGTCCTATGCTATCTTTACCTCTCAATCGAGCCAATCAGGCCTCTCACTGGGTCAACCGACCTCCATTATTCAGAGAGAAAAAATAAAAAACACCCAACCTGCAAGCTGCCCTTGTTATGACAGCCTGTATGATAGATTGCATAAATGCTTCTTTAGGGATTTCCACGTAGTGTATTGCCCTTTTTGCAGTAGTGTGCCGCTGGCAGTGGAGTGCGTGTGTACATGTATATATATGTATGTGTGCCGCAGCCCTGCCAGTGGCACCCAGGTTTGCATACGTTTTTTCAGAAATGTTTTTGTGTGCAGAAACATACGGTATACTTGGTGTACATTGATTTTAACCTATATGGGAAAGAAGGGATGCTTCCATTTTGGGTTTCTGTCCCCGCCCACTCTCACAGGCTGTCATAACAAGGGCAGCTTGCAGGTTGGGTGTTTTTTATTTTTTCTCTCTGAATAATGGAGGTCGGTTGACCCAGTGAGAGGCCTGATTGGCTCGATTGAGAGGTAAAGATAGCATAGGACTGCCCGATTTTGAGATCACGTTGAAAGTCGTGGGCAGCTTAAACATCTTTTGATCAAAATATGTGAAACGAGAGTCTCAAAGTTTTTTCATGTATGATAGATAGCATAAAGACTCCAGATATGACTCAAAAAGGGGAATGTTCTTCAGAGAGAGAGGCCTAAAGTCTATTACCCAGCCAGAACACTTCTCTGCACCAAGGAGAGACACCCGGAAACAGCTGTCTGCAGGTGGGTAGCTGGCTTGACTTTAAACACTTAATCATGTTTCAAGGCTTTTTGATGGTTGGATGTTACTTTAAGGAACACTACTTCCAAAAGATGCAGCTGAGTCCTATCTCTCTTTCCTTTATGTAATTTGAATATATTAAACTTTTACAGGCGGATTCATGGCTTGTAAGTCTCCACACATCTTCATGGTGTCTGACTAATGAGAAACATTACCCCCCTTTGAGCTCTAATTAAAGGAGCAAACACCAACAATTCACACAAGCTGGTCTGTTCTCTATCACCGTACATTTCTGTAAAGAAATCTCGAAACTTTGCATTCAAACTAAGGGACAAGGGATCCTAATAATCTGACTAAATGTAGGCAAAACTAATAATATCATCATCACGCTAAATATTTAAGCTGTTACATATGACACTGTATTATCAGTGCAGCAGGCAGGTACGGTAGGCAACTCTCTCGGGTCAGAAAAATATTTTTTTTCTTCCTATAAAAAAGTATCAATATTTAAGAATCAACAGAAATGGAAAAATGACTTAGAGTCATCTCCTGGCATTCAGGAAGAAATATAAGAATCCCATAACAAGCAAAATGTACAATAAAGAAAACAGCAACGTATCGACTGGCATCACAGCCTCTTATAGGTTTCAAGTTCAAGTTTTAAAGTTTGGACATGTTGCTAGTACTGGCATACGTATGTCAGATCTCCTGTTATCCACGCCAGACTGGCATAGTTGCATTACGCTGGGAGGCCTGGCAAAGCCTCTTTCAGAGTCTCTCAATGCCATTTGAGTGAGATACAGGACTGCTTTTTTCCAACGGAAATGTAGAAATTAACCAGATTGATGGCGCCGAATGCAGAACATAACTCAAAGCCAGGTTATTACAACCTTATTATCAAACTTTATAATTGAACTATATTAATACCCAAATGTAATGAAAATATATAACAACTAATTTAAAGGCAATAACATAACAATGGAGAGTCTAAAACACAAAAAAAGAAAATAATGGCACTTAATGGACTATTACAACATACTTATGCTTTTCTTATTCTTCTTACACAATTATCCTTAACAGGTTCCTCGAAAGTATCCTTAAATGGAAAGTATAACCCTTTTTTAACTAATTAGGACTTGATACTGATACACATTTGTTTCTTTTTTCTGACTAAATTTTTTTTATTTCTTTAATTATTTAATGTACATGACTAAAAGGGCAACCATCTTGCCTCAGCTGCTTTTAAAAGGGGTGTTCCCATAAAGCCACTTCCTGTTAAGAGGTTAGCTTGTAGCTAGCTATGAGCTAGTCTCAGTGAATCGGAAGTCAGCCATGTTTGCGCAGCTTTCCCTTATATATGTCTATGGGAGTTCCAAATATAGCCGAGCAAGTGAGGCAAGATGGCTGCCCCCATAATTATTTACATGAAAAGATCTACAATTAGAAAAAAAAGAAAGATACAAATATTGACTGAAAATCAACTAATGAAAATCAAACATTGCATTTGAATTGTGGCTCATCCCAAAAAAACAAAAAACAAACTGAAACTGGCTGGACAAAAAGTGATAGTACCCTTAACTTAATAATTTGTTGCACAAGCTTTTAAGGCAATCACTCCAAACAATTTCTGTAACTCTCAATGAGACTTATGTACCTGTTCACATCACAAGGCATTATGGGAAAGGGGCTGAGAGGCCCACAGCGGCCTCTGTTGGTTGTAACAAATCCTCAATATGCTTTTGACCCACCGAGTCTTGAGAAAGCAAAAATGAATTTTTAGCCAAGCCAGTTTCTCTCATCTACAGACAACGCTGTTTCGGGATTTTTGTCCCTCTTCAGTGCAGAGTAGAGAAGATACTAGCTGGCTGTGTGGGAGGCATCGGGTAGCTCAGGAAGGGAAGATCTCTCCTTAAGGAGAGCACCGAACGAACGGCTTGTAGAGTTTTTGTTTTGCCTTTTCGCAAATCCTTTTTGCTTTCTCAAGACTCGGTGGGTCAAAGGCAAATTGAGGATTTGTTACAACCAACAGAGGGCGCTGTGTGCTTCTCAGCTTCTTTCCCATAATGCCTTGTGATATGCAGGTGCTAAGTAGAGGGCGAAAAGGCGAGACAAAAACTCTACAAGCCGTTCGTTCGGTGCTCTCCTTAAGGAGAGATCTTCCCTTGCTGAGGTACCTGTTCACAGGTATTTTGATCCACTTCTCGTGAGCAAACTGCTCCAGCTGTCTCAGGTGTAAAGGGTGCTTTCTTTAGACTGCATGTATCAGCTCCTTTCACGGATGTTTAATAAGATTTAGATCAGGGCTCATAGAAGGCCACTTCAGAATAGTCCGTTCCATTTCTCTTAGCCATTTTTGAGATTTTATTGCACTCCAGACATCCTGTGTCAGACACAGCAAAGCCGTCCGAAAACATAACCAAGCCTCCCCTAATGTTTCACAGTAGGTACAATGATCTTATCTTTGTATGTTTCATTTTTGCATCTATGAACATAGAGCTGATGTTACTTGCCAAAAAGCTCCATTAAGTTTTGTCTTATCTGTTCAAAAGATATTCTCTCAGAAGCATTGTGTCAAAATGACTTTTGGCCAAATTCCAGCCTTGCTTTTTTATGATTTACTTTCAGCAGTTGTCTTCCATTGAGTCCACTTTGGCAAAGACAGCGACAGATGGTGTGACCTGACTCTGATGTACTCTGACCTTGGATTTTGTCTCTAATCTCTTTGGAAGTTGTTCAGGGCACTCTGATTACAATTTATAATATCCATCTTCTCAACATGTCATCAATCGTTTAGGAAGGTTGGTTACAGTTCCATAGACCTTAAAATTCTGAATGACGTGCAACTGTAATAACAGAAAAATCTAGCTGCTTGGAGATGGTTTTATAGCCTTTACCTTTAACATGTTTGTCTATCATTTTATTTCTAATCTCCTGAGACAACGGTTTCCTTAGCTTCCTTTGGTCCATGTTCAGTGTAGTACACCATGATACCAAACAGAACAGTGACTGTTTCACCTTTTAAATATGCAGTCTGACTGATTACAAGTTTGAAGACAATGGTGATGAGAATTGTAGTACACACCTTAGTTTAACATGACCCTATGGTCAAATTATTTTCAATCTTTTGTAGTGGTACAATCATTTTTCTTCAGGTCAATTTCATTACTATTTTTTTCAGCTGAACCACAATTCAAAAGCTATGTCTGATCTTCATTAACTGTTGTTCAACCAGTTTAAATTATCAATATCAATATTATCAATTATTTTGTCCATGTACGTATAAGCCTAGTATTAGTTTTAGTGGCCAGAGCGAAAACTACAAGAGTTCATATTTTATTGTTCTCCTTTTTCTTTTAATATAGATACAGTAAAAGAAAATGTAAAAAAAAAATAAAAAAAAAAACACTTTCTGGTAAAATTTGCTTAGGAGGTTTTATTTGCATGGTGTAAGAAATAAAAACTAAGGTAAAAAAGTAAAGTAAAAATCTCATTGGGGTCTCGTCTAGGTCATCACCTGATTGTGCAATCAGACCCAGAGCTTGTTAGAGCTCATGTCTTCAATGTGAAGCAAGTGGAACACACTTTCTGTTATCCTGTCATCTCATTATGACTAGTGTTGCCATTAGCCTCAGCTGGCATGCTCTTTCAGTGCTAAACATATTGATATGTGTAACAATTGCACTTCTCCCATGCCATGCCTTTTACTTCTTAAAGAAAAATATGCCTTCTAAAATAGGACTTTATTTAGAGAGATATGTATAATTTAGAGGTGCTACAAGTGTGGCCTGCTTCGAGGGTGACATTTAAGAGAAAAAAAAAATAATCACAGTTGGTATCCGATTTAGATGCCATCACAAAGTAGTAATGACATGCAGGTGTGACTGCTCACTGGGTACACTTTTCTAGGCTGCAAGAATAGCACTGTCACAGCAGGTGCCAGAATACAAGGGAAGAGGAAAAAAATGCAAAAATAAAAAAATCCCCTAAAAATAAAGAAAATATTGTGTTCCAAGCATAGATTGTGAGCAGAAAGCAATGTAAGTAAGTAGTGCACAGCATCAGACATCTGAAGGAAATAGAACTCTGCTAAGTTATCTGCAGCCACAAAGGTCACATCTCTGCCCACAGTAGAATTCCTATAGAAAAATTAAGGGCGACATGTATGAATTTGAATGCATATTTTTTTTATACTTGGCGCCGACAGTTCTAAATAGATATAAGAGTGCAAAATACGACCTATGAAGATTTTTGGCGCATTACATAGAGCTTAATGCGCCAAACTTCTCTCAAAGATTGCCGCATTAAGCTCTATGCAATGCACCAAATTTTGTATGGGCATAAAGTATAATGTGCCGAACTTTGAGAGACATAGGAAGGAAGGCGCTACAAAGTGAATTATTGCATTCATTATATTCAGTGTATAATGCAACTGAATGTATGAAAGCAGATTTTGTGCGATTAAAAATGGTGTCTAAAGTTCATCGCGCCTCGCCTGTGTGTTTGGCGCATAATGAAACTTTGGCGTATTAGTTATGCGCCAAACATGTATAAAGGCTATAGATAGGCTGGAAATAAAAGAAAAGTCATTAGAAGAGCATGTCAGTGACTAGAAACTATGGTAGTGGTCTTGCTTGGTGGACCACAGATCCCAGCAAGATCTTGCTCTAGTTGTATGTAGAATAAAGGGTGAGAGCAGCAACAATACATTTCAAAATATCCCTTATTTCTCAACTTACACCAGTACAATAATAAAAAGTAATTTATGATAATTATCAAACTATATAAAATTAAATTATTTATATTTAATAAAAAAAAGTATCATTTAAAAATATAAAAATATATAATATCCTAAAATATCTCCTATAAAATGTATTTAAAATTCATAGAATCTAAAACTAATATTACATTAAATAACCCACTGATTATGTTGTTCAGATTTTTTTAAATTTTTACTACATTAAATTTGAAATTTACTTTTGCTGCTCACACCCTTTATTCTACCTACAAGAGCCAGCACACCACAGGTCTTGCTGGAACCTGTGGTCCACCAAGTAAGACCACTAACCATTGTTTCTATTCACGGACATGCTATTCTAATGCTATTCTAATGACTTTTATTTCCAGCCTATCTATAGTCTCTATACAAGTTTCATTATGCGCCAAACACACAGACAGTGCGATGAACTTTAGACACCATTTTTAATCGCACAAAATCTACTTTCATACATTCAGGTGCATTACACACTGAATATAATGAACGCAATAATTCACTCTGAAGTGCCTTCCTTCATATGTCTCTCAAAGTTTGGCAAATTATACTTTATGCTCATACAAAGTTTGGCGCATTGCATAGAGCTTAATCCGTCACACTTTGTATGGGCATAGAGTGTAAAGCGCCGAACTTTGAGAGATGTATGTAAGTATCTATGTAACGCGCCAAAAATCTGTCGTATTCTACACTCTTCTATATCTATTTAGAACTGGGTTGTCGGCACCAAGTAGAAAAAAAAATACGCCTTCGAATTCATACATGTCGCCCTAAATGTTTTGCATTTTCTGTTATATAATTAGCATCCTTTAGGATATATATATATATATATATATATATATATATATATATATATATATATATATTATATACACATATACACACACAACACATACACACACACATACATATATATATATATATTATATATTATATATAATATATATATATATATATATATATATATAATAACAGCGCCAATGTTAGTCGTGGCAGCGGGATACAAAGGGAATTTCTGCTAGCACCCTTAAAGATGAGAAGATATATATAAATCTAATGTCATATTAGATTTATACAGTTCTTATTCTTTATTTCAGTCCTAAACATACAAATGTAAACCAATAACCAGGGTAATTTACAAGACAAAACTTAAAGGGGTTGTACAGGATAAGAACATGGCTCTTTTTTTGTTCCAGAAACAAATTCCATAAAATGGATCTTGTAATACAACTAGGATTCAGCGAAAAAAATTGGGCAGTGCTGCAACACTACCTACAACCTGTGCACATGTGTGGTGCTGTCTTTGAAGTAAACAGTCTTGCCATCCCAATTTTATAGAACCCCTTTTGGCTGAGTTCACACTGCATCTTTATGCAAAATTTGGTGTGTAAAATGCGTTTTATGTGCCAGAATACACATCAAAAAATGTACCTACATTATTTTATAGCTGCGGATGTCATAATACATAATCAGCGTGGAAAACAGATGGGGCTAATTTGTGTCCTAAAACACATTGAGATTGGCACTCGGATTTTTGTGGCGCATTACACAGATTAAAAACCTGCTGTGTGAATCCATCCTTAAAGGGGGTTTCCCATCTTACACATTGATGGCATATTCGAAGGATATGCCATCAATGTGTAATAGGGGCAGGTCCCACCTCTGGAACCTGCACCTATCTTGGTATTAGTCCCTGAAAGACTGTTTAAAACAGAGAGAGTCGGGCCCACTCATTGTTTTCTATGGGAGTTCCCAGTGTGGGTTTTCCTGTATTCATAACTATAAAAGAGAATGGGGAGTCATGCGCAAGTGCGAGTGCAAGTGGGCCCATTCCCGAGACAGGTGCAGGTCCCAAAAGTGGGTCCGCACCTATCATACACTGGTGGCACTAAGTTGAGATAGGAACACTCTTTTAAAGGCATTGTAGGAAATTAGAAAACTGTTCTTTTTCTCAGAAAGTGTTCCATTGTTAACCATGGCCTGGGTCTGGTATAACAGATCAGCCACATTCAAGTAAATCCCTTTAGAGATTTTCACATTAATACGTCATTTTATTAATATCAAAACCTATTTAAGAAGAACAAATGCAAAGCTTACAAAAATGACACTTAAAAAGTGTATGTAGATGGTTTACAAGCTGGTTATACTTATAGGATGCAGAGGACAGCTATCTCCCCTGACCTCCCCATAAATATTCACAATTGGTCCATTACTTACTTCACTGGGGAGAGAGAGAAAAATGACGTATCTCCTGGGACAGACAACAATTGGGCATGTGCTGTCCTGCTACCCACATCGACTGACATGGGACTGTTAGGAGGACCCACATATATTTAAGTTCTGACACATTCTGCTGATTGTTCTAGCAGTCAGACCTCCCACCATCCAGATGGGTATGGTAGATGCAATCAACATATGAATATCTCTTCTTAAAAAAACATTTCATGGTACATTGGCACTTTCCATATTACCCACATCAGGTTTAGTCTTTTCATCACAGTAAGAGAACAATGCTCTTTTACAGCTAAGTCAAGATCAAATGCTTTGATCAAAGAAGCAGCAAATCATTTGAAAAAAAATGTACTTTACGAAAATAGATTTTACATAAGGGCCTATATTAATATATATCTTTTTTTGTTTTTCTCTTCTCCTGATCTCCTACAGCTACATATACAAATACTTTGCTTGCTCTGGGGTCGCCATGGTTACTACTGTACTACTCTTCACTGTCACATAACTTCCAATCATGACAGTTTAAAAGTGGTCACATGACAAGAGACGTGCTACTAGATTCCAGTCAGGGGCTCTGGACCTTTTTCTGTGCGTCAAAAGTACTAGATCCTTGACACACATCTAAAAGACACTGTCATAAGTCAATGATGTCTGTCAGGACCCACCTGAAACCAGATGTAGCATAGCTGTGACGGTTGAGCTGTGAATGAATGACAGGATGCTGGTGTAAAAAGCCTTCTTCTAATGTAAGCTAACAGCAGTCTAAGAAACGAGCTACATTTAAAACATACATGCCAACTCTCCCGTTTTTGGCGGGGGGTCCCGCTATTTGGGGTCCCCTCCCGCCCTCCCGGGGGAGTTGGCATTCCTCCCGCCGCCTGCAGGCGGCGGGGGTCCTTTAAATTACCGCGGCGCAAGAGTAGCGCTGGTGCGCTACTCTTGCGCCGCTGGGACCGCTCCTACAGGCGGGTGCAGCGGCCGCAGCGGCCGCTCACCCGCCCGTGGTCTCACTGTGCGGGGAGGAGGCAGGAGGGATCGCTCCCTCCTCCCTCCTCCCCCCTGTATGTACGGCGCCGGTGTGTGCGCCGTACATACAGGTCAGCGGCGCAGGGGGAAGTGACGCGCGGCTGCAAGGGAGTGACGCGCGGCTGCTCTCACTTCCCCCCTGCGCCGCTGAAGAGATCGGTCGGGAGCGACCACGCTGCAGGAGCCTGGTAAAGGTTTAAGTGGATTTTATTATTTAATTTTTATTAGCTTTAGGGGGCTCTACCTGGCTAACAGAGAGGGTAACTACCTGGCAACAGAGGGGGCACTACCTGGCAACAGAGGGGGCACTAACTGGCAACAATGGGGGCACTACCTGGCAACAGATGGGGGCACTAACTGGCTAACAGAGGGGGCACTACCTGGCAACAGAGGGGCACTACCTGGCAACAGAGGGAGCACTACCTGGCAACAAAGGGGGCACTACCTGGCTAACAGATGGGGGCACTACCTGGCTAACAGATGGGGGCACTACCTGGCAACAGAGGGGGCACTACCTGGCTAACAGATGGGGGCACTACCTGGCTAACAGATGGGGGCACTACCTGGCTAACAGAGGGGGCACAACCTGGCTAACAGAGGGGGCACTACCTGGCTAACAGAGGGGGCACTACCTGGCAACAGAGGGGGCACTACCTGGCAACAGAGGGGGCATCTACCTGGCTAACAGATGGGGGCACTACCTGGCTAACAGATGGGGGCACTACCTGGCAACAGAGGGGACATCTACCTGGCAAACAGATGGGGCACTACCTGGCAAACAGATGGGGGCACCTACCTGGCTGACAATGGGGGCACCTACCTGGCTAACAATGGGGGCACCTACCTGGCTAACAATGGGGGCACCTACCTGGCTAACAATGGGGGCACCTACCTGGCTAACAAAGGGGGGCATCTACCTGGCTACAAATTTGGCTCTACCTGGCTACAGAGGGGGCATCTACTTGGCTACAAGGGGGCATCTACCGGCCTGTAAGGGGCACTCCTGGTTATGGGGGGCTACTACCTGGCTATAAGGGCATCTACCTGGCTTTCTTCCAAAGCCGTTATGCAGTTAGGTGGAGTGGGTGTGGCTTTTTTGAAGGGCGTGGCATACCGACAAGATGGGCGGGTCCACGCCCACTAAGATCTCCTGCTATTTCATTTTCAAAAGTTGGCAACTATGATTTAAAAGCAATGTCCATGTCAAAATTGTCCAAGAAGTTGCAGGTGGTGTTGCCGCAAGAAAATTAAAAAAAAAAAGTCATACTGACCTTCCTATTCACCCCCGTTCTAATGCCGGCGCTGCTCATACTGGATCTTCTGCTTACTTTCAGCTTACATACACTGCAGGTGCTGATTTGCTGTAACAGTCATGTGCCATTTCCTGACATCACCGTTGAAGGTATGCAGAAGGCCCAGCAAGAGCACCAGCAATGCCGAAATGGAGATGTATGAGGATAAGTGTGGGGGGAGTATGACTTTATTTTCATGCAGCAGCAGCACCAATAATTTTTTAAAAAATTTAAAAGGGAATCGGTCACATTGAAGATGCTATCTGATTTGAAGGCAGCATGCTATAGAGCAGGAAGGGCGGAGCGGATTAATGTACAGTTTCATGGGAAAAGATTCAGTAGAAGTTGTATTTTATTCTTATAAATTCCTGCTTATTCTTAGTTAGGTAGTACAGTAAGTGGTCTCATCAATGATCAACAGCCTTGCCTATAGGAGTCTGTTCAGCTTCTCCTGCTCTATAACATGCTGATAGCAGATCAGCTATCATGTTCAATGTGACAGTTTTCCTTTAACTCTAACCCACATAAGCATCCCCTTTATGTAAAGAACAATGGCCAAGACCATACAGTGGTCTTGGCCATCATCATGGCTGACTAAAGAATATGAGTGCACAGGCTCAGCATCACATCCAGAGATGAGTGTTTCCAGCATTACTGCAGAGATTACAGGGTGTGGGGTCAACCTGACAATGCTCAGACCATCCGCCGCACACTGCATCAAATTGGTCTGCATGGCTGTCGTCCCAAAGAGAGCCTCTTCTAAAGATGATGCACAAGAAAGCCTGCAAACCGTTTGCTGAAGACAAGCAGACTAATGACATGGATTACTGGACTCATGTCCTGTGGTCTGATGAGACCAAGATAAACTTATTTGGTTCAGATGGTGTGAAGTGTGTGGCGGCAACCAGGTGATGAGTACAAACACAAATGTGTCTTGCCTACAGTTAGGCATGGTGGTGGGAGTGTCATGGTTTGGGGCTGCATAAGTGCTGCTGGCCGGTGGGGAGCTACAGTTCGTCGAGGGAACCATGAATACCAACATGTACTGTGAGATACTGAAGCAGAGCATGATCTCCTCCCTTCAAAAAATGGGCTGCAGGGCAGTATTCCCACTTGATAAACCCAAAACCTCCAAGACGACCACAGCCCACATTCCTGTGTATAGTAATGGCTGCCATGGACTTATTGTATGGATTAAACAGTCATGTGACCCTGGTATCCAGTTAACAGTGGGTTATTTAGAAGCAGAACTTCTCCAGTATTACTACCTTCAGCAGCATCTTATCATGTGACCACCACACAGGTCATGTGACCCAGGTATTCAGGGAACAGTAGGTTATTGAGGAGCAGAACTTCTCCAGTATTACTACCTTCAGCAGTGTCTTATGTGACCACCACACAGGTCATGTGACCCAGGTATTCAGGGAACAGTAGGTTATTGAGGAGCAGAACTTCTCCAGTATTACTACCTCCAGCAGCATCTTATCATATGACCACCACACAAGTCATGTGACTGGTATCCAGGTAACAGTAGTGTATGGAGGAGCAGAACTTCTCCAGTATTACTACCTCCAGCAGCATCTTATATGACCACCACACAGGTCATGTGCCCTGTGGTATCCAGGTAACAGTAGGTTATTGAGGAGCAGAACTTCTCCAGTATTACTACCTCCAGCAGTGTCTTCTGTCTGTCTGTGGAGAAGCCTCCCACACACTGGGCATTTTTATGAAAACTGTCTAAGTGTCGACCATAGCAACCAATCAAAGCTCAACTTTCATTTTTCTGGAGCAGTAAACGAAATAAAAGCTGACCTCTGGTTGGTTGCTATCAGTAACAAGGACAGTCTTGCGCTTAGACGACAGTTTTCATAAATGAGGTCCACTCTTCCCTCTGTCTCGTCTTTCTGCTTTTACAGTTAAATTGATTAACAACAACAAGATATCATCTAGAAATAGTTGTGTTTTTCTTGTAAACATTATGAACAACAAAACGTCCCCTATAGAGACAGCAGTTATACAAGTAACAACACACAGTTTAGACATTTTTGGCATAACCATATGAATAATTAATAATTCCTAATTATTTACCCCACAGAGGTCACATAATCCTGCCAGTAACTGAGTATCAGGAGGTCACATGACTGGCGCCATTACTATGGACAGAAATGTGGGCTGTGACATCTTTTTTTCTAGTTGGGGCCAGCTGAACTGGCACAAAACAGGTACAGGCGCAAATTTTTTTCAACTCATATACAGTAAGAAGAACATTGTAATGTTACCTATTGTATGCATAATAAATAAAAGCAGTAAAAAGTAGACAACGCCTTTAAGCCATTTTCCTTGTCAGGCAACCAGAACCTCAAACATAAGAAAAGACTGCTAACCTACCAAATGCTGGAACCAAAATGCAATATTGTCATGCTGGACTTCCCGAAATATCTTTAAGCTTCCAGGCAGGAGCACATCTCTCTGGCTTATATGAATAGGTCAATCGTGTGTAAACCAATGACGGGCTGGCTAATTACAGTCAAGGGTTAACAAAGGGTCTCATTTTTAACTAGTTCCTGTATAAAAATGGCACCAAAACTCAATGGACTCATCTACTCTATGTGGAAATCCCAGCAAACCTACATAATTGAGAACAGGGGAAAATGACTCACAACAAATCACTGTCAACAATGCAGAGGAGGAAACAAATTAACCGAAATACATTACTTGCAATTACTGTGTCTGCCCACAAGAGAGCACTGCAACCTGAACACTTATTGTCCCTTTTTAATAAATGCCTGGTATCCTATCCTTGCAGACTGCTATATAACTCAAAAATTATAATTAAAATGTCTTAGCTCCCGTATTTATAGTAACAGTTAAACTACTGTGCTTTCTCCAAGTCAGAGTCATTTACTTGAGAACAGCACAGTTTATGGTGAACAGATCTTTGAAACTGTACCACTGGGATACAGTACAGCCACATGTAACTCAATATATGTCAACAGCTGTAAAAATATTGGTAGGCGGAAGGGAGAAGAAGGAAAAAAAAGAAGAAGAAAAAACCCACGAAACACTGATCAAGTACCCCAGACTGTAGCCTATGACCATGTTCAAAAATTCACCCCCTCAAATAATTGGGCAATTTTGGCGCAAGCTATCATAAGAAGCATAGTTGTCTTTGAGGTTGAATGATCAAAAAGGTTCTAAATGAGAATGATTTCGACGTAGGAGGCCTCACGAGTGACCAAGGCTCTTCTCTGTAGCAGAAGGGTTCGTTCTAATCTTACCAACTGCACGCTTTCGTCAGAGCATATTCCCAGGGAGTTCAGAGCTCCCCAGGGCAAAGCTACAGTAAATTCTGGCTAATCCCCTCAGCATACAAATGAACCCCTGGTAGGAGAGGATGCTGGGCCAAAACAGCTTATATATAGCACAGGCTCTGCCAGGTTTATACATCAGCTAAGCAAACAAAATGGTGCTTTATATCAAGACTTCTAAACGGCTCTGCAGAAATCTGCATTGGAAAAGATAAAGTCCATGAAATGACAATTTGTAGGGATGCATAGAGCCACAGAATACATATCCATATACACATGTACATACAAGCAAGATGCCATATGCGTGCACATAAATACCATCTAGTCATTCAATTAAATGCCCAGATTTCTCTATATAACATATTGTTATAATCCAGGGTGATTCTCTTGGCATCCAGCCCATAAACACCGGGGGCTACATAACATTTATATGCACTTCTGATAATTGCAATGGAAAACCCTTGGAATTCAGGCAGGAGCACCTATTGGTGTGGTAATAAAGAGAAGCAATGCTTTGCATAAAAATCATGACAGATAGGATTAATCCGACCAGCTGTGCATTATTAGGGCATTAAACCTAGTGTTAGGACTTGGAAAACAATGTGCACACATATAAGGGCAGCACTTCCTCCGGCTGCGGGTATGTTCCATAAACTGGATGTGATGATTCATACGGCTGCCTATGATAATATGTAATAACTCTTAACACATCCATCACCTAGGGATCACTAATACCAATGTATTCTCATATATGGTTTAATTTTTCCTGCACAAGCAATTATCCTATGTAGATATGTATTTATTTCCTATTACTGATGACATATTTTAGAGTACGGCCTCGTGTGTATGACAGGATAGCTCTGTCTAGGGTACTGTATACTATCTACAAGCAGTGCTGCATGTAGGAGGTATAGTATAGGCCCATAGATTATAATAATCCCTATGTCACAGACAGGTCTGTAATACTGTCATGTGTACATGTAATATATTCTCATATATGGTTTAATATTTCCTGCATAATCAATTATCTTACTTAGATGTGTATTTATTTCCTATTACTGATGACATATTTTACAGAGTACGGCCTCGTGTGTATGACAGGATAGATCTGTCTAGGGTACTGTATACCATCTAGAAGCAGTGCTCCATGTAGGAGGTACAGTATAGGCCCATAGATTATAATAATCACTATATGACAGACAGGTCTGTAATACTGTCATGTGTACATGTAATATATTCTCATACATGGTTTAATATTTCCTGCATTATCAATTATCTTACTTAGATGTGTATTTATTTCCTATTACTGATAACATATTTTACAGAGTAAGGCCTCATGTGTAGAAGCAGTGCTCCATGTAGGAGGTACAGTATAGGCCCATAGATTATAATAATCCCTATAACACAAACAAATCGGTAATCCTTTACTCGTATATATGGTTTAATATTTCCTGCACAAGCAATTATCCTACTTAGATATGTTTATTCCCAATTACTTATGACATGCTGTCATATTTTGTAGAGTAAGGCCCCATGTATATATGTCTGTTTAGGACACTGTATCTCTCCTTTAAGCAGTTCTCTATACTGTAGAGGGGAAACAGTACAGGCCCATAGATTATAGTAATCCCTATAACATTGACAGATCTGAATTACTGCCATGTGTACATGTAATGTATTTAACCCGTTACCACTGGAGTGGACAAATCATGTCACCATATCCCATGTGTACTGACATGAATCCATGGAAGGACCAATTTTAAGGGGCAACTATATAGACCATCTTTTTCTATATTAGGAACCCCACAATACAGTATAAGGTTAGAGGTTGTCTATGGCTGACGTCACATTCCAAAATGAACTAGTAAATGAAAGGAGGGAAGACCAGTTACTCTGAGAAATCCAACTAAAGCTGAAAGAACATCTAAACTCCCCCACTGGATAAAACCTAAAGACTCCATTGCAGGAAGGTAACTGTCCCAATAAATGGGGCTCAGCGGTTCTGTGCCATTCATACAGGAAGAGACTGCCGAGGCCAGTGATTGGCTGCAGAGTCACATGACAGTGGGGAGCATCGGTGGCGCTGGAATGGTGCGGCCTTCAGAGGCAAGTTAATGTTCTTTCTTCTTCCTATTTGTAAACTAATGGATAAACCCTTTAAGTTTTGTGCATATTTCGGTTTATTCTGGGCTGAGAGATTTAACCAACTGACATGTGCCACCATGTTTTGTTTATTCAGATGGGCGTTAAAAGCAGCAAAACCAGGCAGCTTTGTGTTTCATCGGCTAAAGACCCATCTTTGACCTTGGAGAAGAGAGTAAACATGGCATCATCTGTGTGGTACAAGGTACTTGCAAACTCTTCCAGTGTTGCCATGTGCCTCCGGCCTCGCTGACACTGAACACTAAGTTCCAACTGCAGCAGAGACATTCCCAGGCAGAATTTCCCACTATTCCAATCAACCAGCTCGGTGGTAGGGCTGGGATTTCAAACTTGCCACAGTATGAAGTCGAGTTTGGGCTCTGGTCCCTCCCCTCTCTCAGCTGGATGACGGCCTCCCCGTGAAATCAAAAGGCTTCACTGTCACGTCTGGGCTACATGCGATCACATGTGTAGGGCTGGAGAGGAATACGAATGCAGCTCCTGCTCCACCGTGGGGCCTCTGAGGTCCGTCCTGCTCATCGAGAGACCTCAAGGAAAGTAGAGCGAGGTCTCTTTTCATGTATATTACAACTGCTGGCATTCCCTAGGTGCTCTGCAGTGTGCAAACCAAGTGTGAAGGAATAAGAGAACAATAGCTTGATGGAAACCTGCAGCAATTCTGCAGAGCATGCTTACAGCGGCAGGCTACTTATTATTATCCTTTATTTATAAAGCATCACCGTATTCCATGACGCTGTACAACAGGGACCGGCACATAGGGGACTCTGTCGCACTACAAACGTATGCATTCCGATACAAAAGGGCCTTATTTGTCAGAGTTCATAAATATATCACATGCTTGACAGAACACACCAAATATAAAGTGCACAGTGCATTCATTTGAGAGCAAGGAGCACATCATTGGGAAACATAATCTATTGTCGGATTAGGTCTAGAAGGACATGGAGCTTTTTTTTCTTCCGTTATCACTACACACAAAGAAATACATACACGCAAACTTTTTTGCATCAAATACTGCCAAACAACGTCCTCACCTATCCAGTTTACTTTTGATAGTATATATGTGCAAATTTAGCTAGCTGATGTTTTCAGGGGGAACCTTGCAAATCTTTGAATGAAATTGAGCTGATTCTCCAAGTCTTACCATTAGTGGGCGGTGAAATAGAATGGGGGTCATGTATGAAAACCATCCACGATGATGCAGAACGACATTGGGCTTGACAGGTTTGACATACAAATTATAGTCCATAGTTGAGCAATGTGGTTTGTATACCAACGTTCCCAGCTTCGAGGTATCAGTGAGTAAACACATTCTCAACGTGTCTGTGGAAAGGAGCACGATTACAAAAATAGCACATCTAACAAAATTCAGAAATCAGAGATCTGTGTTGTAAATGTTCATACGTGACCTTTTCTGTGTGGCCATTAATTTACTTTCCCGTAGGTAAATTAATTCCCTGCATGAGATGCAGAACATTGTATTACCAAATAAAAGTAAAAAAAAAAAAATCAGCTTCACAAGCAGAGTATAATTCATACTGTTACAGAAGGCAATGAAATGCAAACCTGTAGGCTGGTTCAGTAGTCTGGCACAAAAAGGGTTAAAGTCTGGATGTAACATACAAACGGACTTGAATACTTGATTAAAAAAAAAATGTAGCAAATTTCTGCTAGTAGAGATTACAACTAGGAAGAAAAAAACAAAACAAAAATCATGAAATCAACTGTTTGTATAATGCAGGCAACTGTGACCTATGAGCTTACTAGAAGCACATAAAACAGGGTAATTAAAAAAATAATAAAAATTGTACCTTCCTACAGGCACTTACATCAGCCATTGGCAAACATGATCCAATCACCTCATGGGGCCGGACGAGCATTTGAAAAGCTGAAAGAATGGAATCTCTCCCACTGAGTCCTTTCAGACCTCGGCTCGTCAGGGGGGCTCCATAGCGGGCGATTACTTTATTAGTAACTGGGATCCTGCCGTGCTTTGGTGCTATTACAGGCGTATGAATTCTCACAAGCTCAGGAAAACCAAATGCTACCACCCACCAATAAACTTTCTGAAGGGGAAAGGATTAAAGTCGGAGTACCACTTACTGTGCCCCTAACATAAAAAATACTATATGTAGATGTACTTCTCGTTCGAATTAGCTTTTATACTCCTAATTACATGCTTTCCTGTTATTTTTCAAGGTTGCTCGTCAAAAAAGGGGGAATATGAAGTCTAAAACTTTATTATAAGGTGTGTTAAAGATGGATGCCATAATAAATACCCTCAGAACTTCCTTTTACGTAGACAATGCAAAAGCGCTCTCTCAGATCTGTAGCAGGAAAACGCAGATCAATTTATTTAGGTCTCTTTTCATGTTGACTATAAATTGAAACACGTTTTTCCACATTTTCAGGAAAGCATGACACATCTGCACACCCATTTTATTTAGTAAATAATGCTTATTTAATCAAGTAAAAAGTACTTCTTTGGAGTACCACAATATGCATTTGCTACAATTATCACAGCATGATTATAATTGCCACTATTACTCCAATGACACTCCACATATATTGATGGTAATTTTAAGGGCAATAGTCCTACAATACAGCTTGGTCGTCTCTAGCTGCTGGCATCTCTAGGGTATAGTGTACTTAAGTATGTTATCTACACATTTGGTGTGCCCAAAGAATGAGATACCAGCTGGCAAGCCATTTTTATTGTACCAGTAAACCATACACCAGTACACATTAAATACACATGGCCTTCTTATTAATTGTTAGCCTCAACCAAAGCACTGAAATGTTACGTTACATTACATTGTGATAGACCTTCCACATTCAATACAAACTGTTAACAGAAAAAAAAATGTATACACTTTATAGCTGTGCACTAGAGAAACAGGGTTACAGGTCATGGCTATGGTTTTTAGAAATACTTCTGTCAATGTGAACCAAAACTGCCACACGTTAGTAAAGAAAGGGGCGACCAAAAGCTGCAAAACATTCCAGCCACAAAAAATGCCCCCAAATCATACTAATAGGTTAAAGAGTCTGTCATACAGACCCGAGGGTCCAGCTCCTGAGACTACCAGTAAATACTGAAGTCTGCTGGATAAAGCTGTTGCCATGCAGCCACTTTCCCTGCAGCAGAATAGTATGTCATATTCATGTACTGAGCCATGTTTGTGATGGTCACCAATGGTCAATATAGGAATCCATTAAGACATCCAAATGACCTAGAAGAACAACCTATGTAGTTGGTCTCCAATAAGGGTGCTTTCACACAGTGCGCTTTTGATGCGTTTTTAAATGCGTTTTTTGTGCAGGAAGGCACAGCAATTAATGCAGTCCACTGCTGCACAAAAAACGCGTTTTTACCGTGATTTTTGTGCAGCAATGTAGAGCATTAATTGCTGTGCCTTCCTGCACAAAAAATGCATTTAAAAACGCATCAAAAATGCACCAAAAACACACTGTGTGAAAGCACGCTAAAAGTAGTCAAGAGAACACACATGTGTTTGAGATATGGAATTTAGATTGCAATTTCCATCCCATCCATGATATTGTTGTGCTTGACAAATCAAAAGGAGACATGTTGTCATAAGAAACTTTCCAGTAATTGGCTCACAGTCATGAGTAAGAAACAGAGCGTCACTGCTGATCGACCAGCAGGGAACATCTAATTTTAACCACTTACCGGCACATGCTGTACAGGTACGACGCAAGTATGGGGGTATGGATGGGGCTAAATGACTGAATCTGCTCCATAATCGGTAGGTGTTAATTGCAGGTCCCAGCTGTAAATAACACCTACCAAGTATGGAGCAGATTCAGCCGGGCGGCATATGAGATAACTCTGATCCTAGCATTTTAGCTCCTTAAATTCTTGCAGAACAGTGTGCAAGTGATCACTTCTCCTAGCAGTCAAGTTCCACGGGAGACTAAGGCCTCGTTCACACGGCTTATTTGGGCACAGATTGGCGCCGTACTCCGCGCCGGATTTGCGCTGCAGTACGGCGCCAATCCGTCCCTGTCATTACGGTAATCCACTGCTCTCATAGAGAACAGTGGATTCCGTCGCTCCTCCCCCGCTCGGGAAATCCGCCGGCGGGGAAAACTGACATGCACATTTTTCGGCGAAAAGCCCCGTAAAACATGCATTGTCTTGGGCCCGGGGCGGCGCCCCCCCCGCGCTCCGGCCCCGCCCCCCGCCCCCTTATCACAGGGGATTTGAAGCCAACACGGCTCACAAATCCGTCGGGAATAAGCCGTGTGAACACAGCCTAATACTAAAATAAAAAAGCAACATTTTAAAAAACAAAAAAAAAAAATTACATATATTGGTTAAAAACTGTGCCCAAAAAAGTCCTCTTTTAAATTACACTCCCCGCCACTTTTAGGTACACCTGTCCAACTGCTCGTTAACACTTAATTTCTAATCAGCAATACATGGCGGCAATCATGCATTTAGGATGTAAAAATGGTCAAGACAATCTCCTGCAGTTAAACCCGAGCACTAGGGGGAAAAAAAAGGGTGATTGAGTGTTTTGGGAAACGTGGCATGGTTGGGGGTCCCAGAAGGGGGGTTTGGGAGTATTTCAGAAACTGCTGATCTCCGGGGGTTTTTTCACCCAAAACCCCCATCTTAGGGTTTACAGAGAATTCCAAAAAAGAAAAAACATCCAGTGAGCGGCAGTCCCGGGGCGGAAATGCCTTTTTTGATGCAAAAAGGTCAAGGGGAATGGGCAACTGGTTCGAGCTGATAGAAAGGCAACAGTGATCAAAAAGCCCCCCCGTTACAACAAGGTAGGCAGAAAAATGCATTCTGAACGCACATCGGGGAACTTTTAGGCAATGGTACAGCAGCAAAGACCACCCGGGTGCCACTCCTTTCACAAGAACAGGAAACTGAGGGCTCCCAATTTTTCCCCAAATTCATCGAAAAATTTGGAAGGGTTTTTGGGGGGGGGAGATTTGGAAAATTTTCCCGGGGGTTGGGTGATCTCTTTTTTCTGTGGACTTCGGGATGGGAAGGGGGGCGAATTTTTGGGTCAACAACATGAAAGCATGGATCCATCCTGCCTTGTTCAACGTTCAGGGGGGTGGTGGTGGTGTCCCTGGGGGGGGAATATTTTCTTGGCACTTCTTTGGGCCCCTTGGACAATGAATCGTTGAACCCTTTTGAATCTTTGCCACAAAAAATTGAGGGTTCTGAAGGGAAAAGGGGGGGCCCCCCCCGTTACTGCATGGGGTACCTAAAAAGTGGGGCCCCCGGGGAGTGTAGTATGTAATCTATTTTTTATTTTGGCTTTCCCCTCTCCAAAATTGGAATAAAAGTGATCAAAAAAGCTGAATGTATCCCAAAGTAGTACCAAAAGAAAATATATTTCTGTCTGCAAAAGAGTCCTCACTCAGATCCATAGATGAAAAAGGTAATCAGTCTCTCAAAATAGGGCTGCAGTGAAAATGTAAAAAAAAAAAGTTTAAAAAAAAATTAGTAAAACATATCTAAAATACTATTAATTTGGTGCAGTCAGAATAAGATTGACCTACAGAATACAAATAGCATGTCATTTATACCCAACAGTCAACCCCATAAAAACAAAACTACCACAAAAATGGACTTGCTTTTTTTCATGTAGCACCCCATAAACATTTGTTTTGTTTCCTAGCACATTATATGGTACAGTCAATGGCACCATTACAATGTACCTATTGGCCTACAAAAACAATTCCTCATACTTATGTTTAGAAGGAAGAATCAAAAAGTTATAGACCTTGGAAAAAATATGCAACGTAAACAGAAATCGCTGCAGCAGGAAGAGGTTGAAGCAGATCAGAGCAATTAGGAGCTTTCTCAAAAGCTCGAAAAACCACTTTAAAAGGTAAAGCTCATTTTCAACCCTTGTACACTGGTGCTTTAAAGGGGTGTTCTCATTAGGGTAAAACAAGTAATGTCAGCTCACCCGTGTCCTTTTACTGCTCTACTCCCAGGAGCACGGTCGGGTGGAGTCCACACCCAAAACTAAGTACTTGAAAAATAGATGGTGGCCAGCTTCCACTGAGACTCCAGACAGAATGAAGTTAAAAAGTCCAACTTTATTGAAGATGAATAAAATCACAAAAAATGGTTTGAATAGAAAGCGCTAAACAGCCATAAATTAGTGCAACATGATGTTAAGGTGACCTGTGGACTGACGCGTTTCGGAACATGCTGTCCTTAATCGTAGTCTAACATTCTCATTAGGGTGTTTCAAACAGTCTGCTCTTCACAGCCAGCTTCTGGCTCCCACTTTCTGTTCAAGTGGGTGGTTTTACAGTAGTGATCGGCATATAAGCTCTGATATTCCTAGCTGAGCCTGTTAGAGGGGCATTGGTGATGGAGGGGTTTTAACCGTAGGGCACATCGCTACAGAGCTCTAAAGAGTTAAAGTTCTTCAGTAAGAAAGATAAACAAGCTTCAGTGCAGCTGATAAAACACAGTAGGGAAGGACGTTACCATCTGGGCCACTGCTTCCAAAGCAGAGAGAGGTTGTCAGTAAGGCTGTGTCTCCACTGCACAGCATAACTATCGCATTTTCAGCACTTTTAGTTTTTTAAAACGCCGAAGATACGATCGTCCCTGCAGCCCCATAAGTAGCAATAGAAAAGACGAGCTAAAGTCTCCACAGCTCGCCTTTCTCTGCTCGTCTTCTGGCACCGGCGTATTATACAACACGTTGTATAATACTCCGACGCCTTAAGTTTTGTTGGCGTCTTCAATTGTATTGTATGGGTGACAGCCAAAAAAATGAGAAGTGACCGTGGTTTTTGTACAGAGTGTGACAAAAACACGGTCCTGCGTCGGAAAAAAAATGGCCGCTTTCAGGCTGTTTTTTGTCCAAAGCAGTGGAGGCATAGCCTAACTAGTGAAACCTGTGTAAAAAAGCAGGAGATAAAACCTGCTTTAGCTCTGAAATTTTGCAAAATTAAAATGTACTCTATTTGGTAAAAGTCTTAATTTACCCTGTCTTACATGTTTAAAGCTAAATCAATATGGTGAGAATACCCCTTTAAAGCCTAGTATTTTATTCCCCCCCCCCCCCAAAAAAAAAGAATACGGATTTACACAAAAGTTCCTCAAGGTTCCTAAATCGAACTTGAACATGTGGGCAATTAAAAGAAAAGCGCATAAAGTTTTTTTTAGGACATTAGGACATACAATATATGAAGGAAATTAAATTAATTAGTTTTTATTTTTATTTTCAGCAACCGATATACACTATCCATTTTACAGGATCATAACAATGTCCTGTCTTTCCAGAGTTGTAGAGGGGTTCTCATCAGAAGTAAGGCTACGTTCACAAGTTTAAAGGGGATATATCGCTTCATCAGTTCGGCTGTTTTCTTGAAGCTTGATTCTCTCAGTTTCTGAAATCCAGGGGCGTTTCTTCCCCTCCCAGCTGGGTGTTTCTGAACTGAATAGGATGACATCATCCCCCCCTTCACTGTCCATGCTCGCTCCCGATTCAGTGTGCTCTCCCCCCCCCTCTCTGTCTGAGTCCACATGTCACTTCCTCGCCCTATGCAGTCTTATTTTGTAAGAGCTGTTTGTTTACATACCAAAGACCTGCATTCAGTCTAGACAGCCTTCTATGAACTCAGAGCACTGATCTCTTCTCCTCTAATAGCTGGAGATTTGTTACAGTTGAATCCAGTCTTCTATGAACTCATCCAGAGCACAGATCTGTCTCCCTTCTATGTTTACACAAGGCACCAAGGCATAATTCTGCTGTTTTCTGATTATAGAAGCAGCTTCAGTGTCACTGAGGAGCTGGTGGCTGTATAGAGTGAAATTGTTGCTGGCCCCTTATTCTGAGTGAGAGAGGCAGGAATGCACGCTCCCGTGAATACGACCGGGGGCCGAACAGAATGTAAATTAGTAGAGCCGTCAGCCAATGAAATGCAAGGAGGTCGTATCCGACCGTCACTGGGGAACAGCGTTTACACAAAAACGAAGATAAGGGATCCTGTGAAAACAAGACAGCTTTGCAAATGACATCCAATTGCAAAGTTGCTTGTTTTCACTGTCCCCTTATTCTGAAGGCCATTTAATGTAATGATAGAACCCCTTTAAAGCTTCTGGCACATTTGCCAAAAATATTCATAGTGCCCTTTGACCTTGTATCAGCTTTGCCATGCAGGAGTTTTTTCCCCCTCTTTAATAATTGTATTCATTTATATAGTGCCGTTACATTCTGCAACGCTGTACAGAGATTGTTATCACTCACATTAGTCCCTGTCCCTATTGGGGCTAACAATATATCTTCCAGATCACCCTTTCCGTATGCTTTTTGGAGTGTGGAGGAAACCGGAGTATCGGGAGGAAACCCACTTAAACACCGGTAAGAAAAACTCCTTGCAGATGTTGTCCTTGCTAGGATTTGGACCAGCACTGCAAGACAACAGTGCGAGCTACTGTGCTTTTGTTTTACGTTGCGGTGCTAAGCAGTTTTATAAAATGGTCGGTGCCCCAAACCTGCAATCTGCCCGCAGAGGATGCACATACACTTGAACGCTACTGTGGAGCAGAGAGCGAGATCTCCCTACCCCATGGAGTACTATGGTTGGTCGCAAGCAGGCTGCAGGTTATAGGAGTATACAGTACAGACCTGTGCCGGAACCCAGGGAGCAGCGAGAACTTCAACGGGGAAAAGGTGAGCACGACTAGTTTTTTTATTTTTAATTGGTGCTATAGACCTATCTACACATATACACACAACCTACTGGGAGACATATATACCTACATACATACCTGGGGACATATATATATATATACACACACCTACATACTGGGGTTCATATATATACCTATGACCTACTGGAAAGCATATACCTACTGGAAAGCATATACACCTACAACCTACTGAGATATATATATATAGTTACAAGGGAGGTATATAAACCCCCCAGTAAGTCTGTAGCTATATAGTTTTTGAAAAAGTAAGGATCCTAAAATGTTTGTGTAGTAAATTCAGACGAGTTGTGGCCAGAAGAATGGGTCATGATGGAGAAGAAGAAGAAAAGTGAAACACTCCCATCAGAGGAGACATCTCCTGTGAGTCACTAAATGTTACTGCAGTGTAATCATTTATACGTCTGCACAGCGCCTGCATACAACTGATAGTCACGTGTGGTGGTCGCATTTGGTCATGGTCTGGCAGTATAATTGATCCTTAAGCAGTCTTATTATTGTGTTTTGAATTATAGGAGATTTTCTTTGTTTTTTTGACAATCATACGTATGGTATATTTGTTCCATGTGTAGGTGTATTATTTGTTGACTTATTTATAAGGTATTAAGTTATCATATGTAGGTGAGAGCTTTTGTAAAAGCAAATTTGTCAGTGCTGATTTTCATTGTACAGTGACTGCTGAGGTGATGGATCTATGTGGAATACACTGAAAATTAGTGACAGTAACGTAAGTTTTTTGCTCTGTAAAAATATATCCCGCAGTTCACAATGTGGCGTAAAAAATGCTGTGTGAACCCAGCCCTACTGAGCAAAACGTGGCACAGAGGGCCCCAGATGTTTTAGGACCGTATCAATGCCCCTGGTGGTATGGGAAACATATACCCCTATATGCATATAGAGTGGCATATGTCAGGGCTCTGCTCACAGTCCATTCTTTGGGAGGTTCTAACTTAAACCATGTGGCTAGTATACTATTGCATGATGCCCATACAAATGAATAGGAAACCATTTATTACATGCACGAGTCTTCCATAGAAAAGAAGCTCACCGCTCTGGGGGCACCTGCCTGGACCCAGTCTATAACGTATAAATGCCCCAACAGTGCATATGGAATGGGGATAAACGTGAAACAACCACTTTTAGATCTGAAACAAAAAGTAAGGCATTCTGGCGAGCACATTACAGCACATCACAGCAAAAGGTAGAGTTGTGTTCAGGGTGATAGCCAAATCCATCCTGCCCTTTGCTGGCTCAGTTCATCTCACACAGGAAAAAAAACAACTGTCCACACAGAGATGGTCAAGCCTGGATTTCTGTATTCTCAATTCACACAAAGGAATAGCAGTAATTGGTTTATCTATGCTCTATATAACCTTGGGCTTTGTTACTTCCTATTGTGGCTTCTCCATGTGTTCCTGTTTGATGGCAGATTTCAATTTTAAAACCTGGTAATATCAGGACACTGCAGTGGCAGTATGCTACAACGCCACATGCAACCGTATTAACCTCTTACCCACAGGAGTATGCAAATCTATTTGCTATGGCATGGAAGAGGTTACACTGGACTGCGCAGACACGCAAATCACTTTGTCGTGCTCCCCTCAATATATTCTTTTACATTAAACCCAGTGCAAAGGAAGCTGAGGTGGGGGGCGGCTGTAATCATCTGAAGTCTCCAATACACTGTTTCCTAGGCACAAATCTCTTATGTTGTCAGAATATCTTTTTGTGTCAATTTGCCGTTACATACAATCGAGAGCAAGAGCTGCAGGTGAATTCAAATCCAATTTAAGAGGGAAACATTCATGCTAGATATGTTCCTTCCGTGTAATTTATTTATTTTTTATTTTTGTTACTTTCATCCTTTTTTTTCCTCTAGTTTTCAGTTGGAAACTTGGCTTAAATGACAGCTGCGTAGGCCTCTCCCTAGCTGTCCCCAGCAGGAGAGCTAATGTGCTTCAGTCTAGGACTGGGAGCTGCTTTTAATCTATCAGCAGGACTCCACAGCTGCTGTAAGCTAGCCGAAAATTTGTCTGCATGTATGGTTTAACTTTACCTAGTCCTTGTTGCAAAACTTTGCTAACCTTAGAAATTTATATATGGCAACCATGCCTCCTGGATTTCATATCTAATCAAGGGTGCACTGCATCGGACAAAAAAAACCGCCGAAAGTCGACCATTTTTTTACCGATGCAGGACCGCGTTTTTTTTTGTCACGTTTTTGCAAAAAACCGCGGTCAGTTCTCAGTTCTTTGCCGCCACCCATACAATTGATTATATGGGAAGATGACTAAAAAAAAACTCAAAGTGCCAGTATATTTTACAACTTGTTGTATAATACGCCGGCGCAAAAAGCCCAGCTAAAAAAAAACGACCCGTCTACTACAGGTCATTTTTTCTATTAGGCTATATCCACACAGCATCCAATAGTCGACCGATTTTTGTCCGATGCACGACCGCATTTTTTTTTCATCGGTCGGTTTTAGTCTTTTTTTCCTTTGGCTGTACAATTGAATGTACAGGACACCGACGGAAAGATGCCAAGCGCCGATTTTTGTTCCTAAAACCGCCGCGCCAGAAAACAATCTGAAAAAAAAAATTACCTGTGTAGACTATAGGTCATTTTTTCTCCTAAAGTCTATGGACAGGTTGAACAATCATATTTTCAGCAGTTTTAGAAACCTAAAAGCATCGAAAATACAATAATTTTGCTATGCCATGGAGACAAAGCCTAAGAGGGACATACGACATCACACTTTCAGATTATACTATATATGCAACCTTATTTAGAATCAAATAAGATTATATTCTTTAGGGAATGATCTAATAGGACATGAGAAGATGTAACAATGGAATCATAGCTAGGTTGAGGCAAATATTTAGTTAGCTTCTTTAGGTTGTATCTAATGACTATGGCCAAAGCAGAGTAGCTTACTGTCCCCTCTAGCACTGAAAAATATGCCCGGTTGACCCTAGCTCCCAAGATATGCCTCTGAGTACGAGGAGAAAATGTGCTTCTGATGACCCAAAGAGAATGTTCATACAGAGTCTGAAACCACATGAAACTGCATCCCATTGCTTTCAATGTGAAGCCACGCTGTAGTTCACGCTGAAGATCTTTTTCCGATGTGGACTTGAATTCCGCAATTGGTTGTCTATAGGCGAGAAGCTCCATTTAAAGGGGTTAACGTCCATCCAAAATCACAGCAAATAAGCTGCAAATCTGTGGCAGAAATACTTGGATTTCTGCTCAGAAACTGTTAGAAGATTTTTCTGATTTAAATATGGTGTGAACAAAAACGCAAAAGGTTCAATATCACAAAGAGAAGAGAAGAGAAGAAATAATATACTAGTAAAGTAGATAGAGGTCTATGGAGGTATCAAAACAGGGAGGATGATCACTGATTCTATTGAGAAGACAGTGGCATAGCTAGGGGAGTGTAGAAGGGCAGTCTGCTCTGGGCGGCACTTTTTGGGGGCAGCATTTTTCATGTGTAGACCAAGTCTCTTTCTAGATGCATATCCCCTGCCAGTAGACAGAGCGTGATGGCTGGGAATCTTCTACCCTTCATCCGATCAGCAAAGGGCACACCACTGGCCCATCTTGATGCTCTGTTGGAAGGTGAAGGATCCCAGGTGGCAAAAGTTCTAGCTATACCACTGTAAGAAGATAAATAATTCCTCATGCAAGAGCACCACAAAAGGAGCTCTCCAGTGGAGGAAAATTAATCTTAAATGGGGCCAGGGTCACAAAGAAAATAAAAAATTACACTTACCTGTGCTCTGCTACTGGTGCTACAAAGCTCCACAGAGACCCACACTTCTTCACTTCCAGGTTGTCGTCCTGCAAATGGGAGAGGCTAGCACTTCATTGTAAGTGAATGGAGCATGAGCCTCTCCTGTGTGCCAGGATGAGAGCCCAGAAGTGAAGAGTGGCTGGTCACGGGGAGCTCAAGATCAGCAGTGGCAGGAGACAGGTAGTTAAGTATAACCATCTTCCACTGCTTCACACAGTTAAGTCACATTATTATGACCACTTCCTATTTCCGATATTGGCAGCGTGTAGATCATGAAGGACGGTGTTTGTCCTAAGCTGGCGTGGTGGGTATTTAAGGTGTGTGATACAAAGTCTGCACACATATCCTTCGTTGCGGTCTTGGGAAAAAAGAGGTGATTTATCAGTTGCCAAAATGGATAATTATTGGCTTTTAGTATTTCTGAAACTGCGCAGTTTGTGGACTGCTGTGGTACTGCGAGTAAGTGACATGAAAACTGCAGAGCACCATGTGCATTGATTTGAGAGGTGAACATCATCTGCAAACGTGTGTGAGGGCAGACCAAAATTCTAGAGTAGAGCACCTCACTGTCAAGATGAACCAGGGAGCTGCCAGACATGTGTCTATGGGGCTGCAAAGCAAATGGATGGTGACTGAATGTCTGATCATGACTATGCATTGGCAGAATAGGCTTTATGTTTCATGGCAGTATCGGATTCAACCTCTCTGATTGGCAAGAGGGTTGCCTTCTCTGAAGAGTCACATTTTCTGGTTCATTAAACAGATGGATACAAGCTGGTGATGGCAGTGTTATGTTCTGTGGAATGTATTCGTGGCATTCTCTGAGCCCACTCATTCATGTGGAAGGCTCTCTTAACTTATTTGGGTATGAGTCCATCCTTGAAGATTACATACACCCATGCCTGCTGACTGTGATATGATACATCTAAAATTGCCTGATATTCGCTTGAAGAAGACGACCAAGGCTTCCAAGTACTACCCCTTTATTTCTCAGATTTGAACATCTGTGGACCCACCTCAATGGTTGTGTTTACTCTATGAATCCTGCCCCACGCAATCTCTGGTAACTGTGGAAGGCAGTCAATATGGCTTCAGATACCTGAAACAACCTACCAGGACCTTATTATATCACCCCCAGCCCGTCTAGTAACACGCAGTTACTCTCGATATGTGCTGTTCACAATAATGTGACTTGACTGTATATAAGAGAACAACCTTCTATATATTGTATATAAACAGCCTTCTTTACAGTATACTGCAAGAGCAATGTTTTGTATTACAAAATTTTCCTAGATTTTTGTCTTTCAGACTAAAATGTAACCATTAGCCATAGAGCAGTCAAGAATAAACATCAAACCTATTATATTCTCTACAACACAAAAGTGATTATTTTATATCCCATTTAAAACAATTGGAAAAGGAGAAAAATCTCTAAAACAAAAGCTTCCTAGAAGAATAAATAACGCAGCAGCTGTATGTCTTTCATTTGACTAATTATCATATAATTAAGTGGATGAATTACAAGAGAGCCAAGGCATTAAATTAAAATATTTAATGCTTGTAAATCTGAAAATAATGACTCTGCTGCTACTATAAAACGGTGAAGCTAATGCTTATGTAACCGTTTGGAGCTGGGCGCACATTAATGCTCTTTACCTTTTGAGAAAACATATTTTGCTTTTCTGTAGGTTGTAGGTTTTGTTAACCAAGTAGCTGCCAGTTATAATCGTACCCTCTGCACTGGGCAAGGCCTTTTAATGATATACTGTATTCTTAATAGAAATGCAGCAAGGAGGAGTTAAAATTGTATCTCAGTGGAAAAAAAGGATAATTAGAGGTTTATGATTGTGGTCTGCTTGAAACAGTCACTTTAGATATTGCCAGACTCCTAGGTGAATACATTACTGCTAACCTACAAACCAACATATATTAATAATAAGAAACTTTTCTTCCTCTTAAAAAGTGATTCTAAGAGCCTAAAACTTTACATTAACATCTGAATCATAAGTGGTCCCTGGATCCCATCGCCAGTCCTGACCAGTGGCTTCACAAACAGTAAACTCATCAATCTAATTAAAGACTGGCCAAGCTAACTATAGCCTTAGTAATAAAGATTTCCTAAGGGCCTGTTTGCCGGATTCTCTTACAAATTCATCAGGCTGCAGAGTAGAACTTGTAAGCGTACAACATCTTTCAGACCTTTGTGGTTCGCTTAGGAACATCAAGACCGGTTCTCTACGCACACTAATAATTGGTTTGATTGTGTTCCCACCTCAGTTCATCTCCAGCTGTGTCACCAGGGCAGACCAAAACACATTCATCATAGGCAATCGCTCCTTTTCTATCATTTTCACATTTGCTATATATGGATGCTGTCATGTTCCTGAGTGGCCTCATGTCAAGGATCATCCGAGATACCTTCCTCCCCTCCTTCACAATTACACCACAAAGATATTAAGTCATTAGACTGAACAGAATTAAGGATACTACGGGGCACCAGGTTGATCAATTTATGTCAAGAGAAGGCAAGGTCTCCATGAGATGCTAGGAGACCTATGCGAAGCAAAAGTCGTTATTTTTGAAGAACAGGGTCAGTAAGAAAAAAACCTAAGCAGGGACTATTGGTGGATATAAACTTGGCCTCTAGTTTGTAAGCCAAAATTAACCTAAATACAGAAAGTGGTTCAAAAATGTAATAAACATCAGACCATGAACTGATTGAGTCTACATTTAAGAAAGACATATAGGAGGTACATAGAATAATAGGAAGTCTACAAGGCGATTATTTAAGAGGGAAAAAAAATCACGTAATGCCGACCGTTCTTATGGACAAGAAGCCAAAGCAGAACACAAATCAGTTAATTTTCGTATAAACTAAACAAGTCTGCTGTGAAACGTGCTGGCAGACTGCAAAACGTATAGGGTGTGAGGTAGGAAGTCCAAACACTAAAGGTATTTTGTACTTAAACCTCTGTTTGTGGTCCCATCAAACTAACAGCTTTTTGATAGAAATCTGTATGCTTAATTAATTTCTGTCCCTACAAAATAACTTAATTGAAATCAAATACTTGTTTGATGTTACAAGTCATATTTTACAAGTTAAAACATCTTCAGGGAGTGTATTGATTAAGGGAGAGATGTTTTTTCAAGTGTTTTTGAGATTAGGGATTTAGTGGCTGGAAAGTTGAAAGGATTATGCAAATACAGATATTCTATGACAAAGAAAGCACAAGTTCAGTGAAGCTCAATTTTTGTAGTTTTCAAAAGCCTTTTATTTCCTCATTTATAAAAGCTTCAGTCGCCATAATTTTATGCATAAAAAACCTACGTCCTATAAATCACAGTGAATTCAATCTAGTATTTTGCATACATTTTGTTTATTTTAGATTTCCTAAATAAAATTATGCCTGAAAGAAATCAAATTAGGTCTTGACACTGGCAAATACATTTGTGGAAATAGATATTGGAGCTTCTAAAGACAGCATTTGCTTTTCTCTGATATTTGTTCACTAATGATATTAACAAATGAGCATTTCTTTAAAAGGGATATTCTGAGAAGTGTAACATTTATGGCCTACCCTTGGGATATGTCATGAGTGGGAATCTGAATTTCACTCTCCCGGCAGATCAGCTGCAGTGTCCCCCTTATTGTTCTTCAGGCACGGGTCTGTACCTTTGGTAATGACTGTAGCTCGATCTCATTTCTGTAAATGGGACGGAGTTGTAATACCAGGCACAGCCACTATCAAGAGTCTGGTAAACAATACATCATCCAATTGGTGGAGAGCCATGACTCTAGGGTTAGAGTAAGGGGATGTTCACACGGCTGATTTGGACGCTAATTCAGGTGCTGAATCCCCATACGAATTTTTGTCCAAATCTGATTGAAATCCACACCCCTTTGTTTCCAATGACAAATTAGCATCTCAATGCAGATGGCACCGATTTAACCTGATCACAAAAAATAAAATCTGAATTCTTGAGGCAGATTTCTTACACAGTATATGGAGCCCGAAATCTGCCTATAAATTCAGCACCTCATCCACGTCAGCACTTGAAAACCTGCCTCTAAAACTCGAGCTGAAATCAGCCGAGTGAACAAACCCTAAGGACCCTTTTGAAGCTAGTTATAACAAAAGTCAACCCAGTGATCAATCAACCATTTAGTTACACAAACAGCTCAGTTTGCAATGGTAGGTGGCACTTTATGTGGATCCTAGAGGACACCGCCTTTTTGATATACATATAACCTAACAACACAAGACGACAAGGTTTGTCTGATGAGCCTGCCCTTTAATGTGCAGCGCCACCATCGGGAACATGGAGCATCACACATTTGACATTTAAATCAATGGGCTGTTTGTGTAATGCAGGATGGGACAGGTCTTGTTAACCACTTTTATTTCTGGCCAAGCGATGAGGAACCTGGACTTGGGACTCCACTCTACTAAACCAGAGAGCACTCTTAAATATGTTTCCACTTAAATTTACTGTCAAAAATAAGGTTAATGTTGCACTAAGTGATATGTAAAAGTTTGGCTTAGTCCACCCGAGCCTCCATATTTCTTCTATGTTCTCCATTAAGTGGAAATTTGGTCTTGAGTGAAGCAGAATGAGAGAAAATATTGTTAGTTAGGAAGTTTGTCTTTGACAAGAAGTCTGTCAGACATGACTTTTCAGCTCAAAGTTTAAGTGGCACTAATGTCATTTAGTAACATTCAGTCTATTCTTGCTTTGAAAAATTCTGCAAACCTCAAAAGATCCCATTATTATACAGTAGTATCTTTCTGGATTGGTTGGTATCCACTCAAAAATCAAACTATGGTAGGATTAGCATTAGTTAACAAAGTCTTACTCAAATGGTATCTATAGACGTAGCAGTTGCATGCCTCATGGCCACAAAAGATTTACCATGGATTAGTGTGGTTTTACCAATTGGTTCTCTACTAGTGTAACACATTGAACCTCATTTGTCAAAACTGTCTTAATTGTAAAATTGCGCATAGCAACCAGAGCTCCGCTTTTATTTTTAAAATTGCACTACAAAAATTATTGCCCTATGGTTGGTTGCTATGGGCAACAAAACCAGTTTTACTGTTAGACTTCTACAGCTTTGTAATTTGTAGCAAAATATGCATGTGGAAATTCTAAAGAAGAAAATTAACTAAATTGACATTTTTAAAAGTCTTGCTTTAACAAGATATTGTCGAAGTAACACCTCTCCCAAAATAAAGCAGATTTGTAATGCAGTTTGCTAAAAATTTGATGTGGCCTTCCTGCCATTCTACATTAACGGTTTGATGACAGAAAGTTCAGTAGTTCTCTATGTCTCAACACACAGAAAACAGGCCTGTGTGGAGCCCAAGGAATCAGGCGACCAAAGAAGCCTTTTCTTTTTTTTTTTTTACCTTCGAACTCACACCCTTTTTGGTCCTGATTGTTCAAGGCTTTCAATGCGAGTTAGGAAACAAGGGAAAAGTACTAAGACTGAGGTTAGAAAGGAGGAAGAAAGAAAGGACAGCAAAGGATTCTGGAGCTTGTTGTTCAAAAGGGCAAAGGAAAACCGCTTCTCTGGCTGTAGAAAAAGGAGGCTACAGTACAAGACGTGCACAAATTATCACAGAAAACATTATAGTGAGATGAATAAAGACAACCCTTTCATCTCTACTTAAAATATAAAGGTTAGCAAAGAGTCCCATAAGGGAATGTTCACACAACGCTCTTCAGCCGGTAAGTGCACCAAAGTACGCCCCGCAAATACAGTAAAATCATATGAAAGCCTAGCACTCATTGAGTGCTGTGTAAAATCACAGTTATCATTCAGGTGATTTTACAATCCTATTTTTCGGTGTATAATGTACACTCGTAAAAAGATGTGACCTCTCACTTCTTTGAGGTGCATATGCGCCGAGAAATAGACAAGTATATACACAAGGCAAAGAGCCTCAGGTTGAAAGTACGCTATTGAAGACATTACGGTGATTACCTGTGCGCGCCACAATACGCCATCTGAACATACCCTGCATGTAAAATCCATGACCAATAGGTCATTATTCTTGTGACTGAATATTAACCGACAACTTGTAATAGATGCAATTGACATTGTTTCTATGGCACATTATGGTTTACGTCATATCCAGGAAAAGGTCCCTTTACTTTTTCTGCATCATTGCTGACTGAATGAAATATAAATAGGAACTGCAATACAGTGCTGCATCCATTATGCAGACAAGTGTCACCCAATAGACCCCTCTGATAAAAGTCTGTTGCGTTTCAACAAAGTGAATGTCGTTTTGACGTTAAAAAAAAAAAAAAAAAAGTACCGCATGCTTTGCCACCTATCCCGTAAATCGCCATCTGAGCCTCCAACACTACTGATGGTGTAGCATATGTGGTGTGAGCCATCTCGAAAGAGGACATGTATTATATGAGGATGATGATCTGTGTCAATATGTGCATCTCAGTATTGTAACCATATATTTAACCATGTTATTTGCTTAAAGGGGTGGTCTCACCACATTATTTCAGAGCCACAAGCAGTTTTACAGTCATACACCCGGTCTCTTCCTGGTCAGGCTGAGGATAGTTTTATAGCAGTGATTAGCATATCAGCTCCATATTTACAGCTCTTCTAATAGTACTGACATGAGAGCAGGTGATTTTATCTATGAGCTCTGAAGCTCTCTGCTCTAACGTAAACAATTAATTACGGTTCTTTGTTTGCTAGAGATAACAGTGTAACACATTGTTCTCAAATTGCCGGTAGTCCGTCCTAGGGTGACGTCACTCCGTGCTCTCAGATGCCGTCTTGTGTGCACTCAGAGCATATAAAATGTCTTATTTCCTCGACAAAGAAAAAAAAAACAAAGCAATATATTTGGATAAAGTCTTCAGTTACCTATTCCTACATGTTGAAAGTTAATCTTTGTACTGAGACAACCCGTTTAATGGGGAATGTACTGTGTGAACAGGCTTGACACCTACATTAAAATCCCAGTATCTTCTATAAGACTTCAGAAGGGTATTCATTAAAGATTTACCCTGACCCACTTCCTGTGCACTAAGAGCATTGAAACAGCACAGTTATTAGTCCTTCTCTACATAGGTGCCATCTAGTGACAAACACTTCTACCATCTCTTTAAGCAATTGTAAACACCTCGCTTGTAAAAGTCGACAGGTTGCTCCAAGAGCCATGTTGTGACTTCAGAAATCAGAGTCTCATCATCTGGAAAATGCTTGCCCTTCAAAAATAACTTCATTGCTGGAAAGAGGTGGAAGTACGAAGGAGAGAGGTGAGGTGAATAAGGGGGATACGGTAGAATTTCAAAGCCACAGGAGCATGCTTCCATTTGGGCAACATGTGAGTTGTGAACCGGTGCATTTTCTTCCAGAAGATGGACACCTTTGGTGAGCATGCTACATCTTTTGGTTTTGATGGCCTTGCCACAATTTCTGAAGCAGTGAAGCATAGTTTTCCCCAGTGATCATGGTACTCTTTGCTAGGAAATCTATCAATACTACTCCGTTCTGGTCCCAAAATACTGTGAGCATGACCTTGCTTGCCACGGGTTGGGCATGTGCCTTCTATTGGAGGTGGTGAGTCATGATGCTTCCATTGCATTGACTGGACTTTAGTCTTAGGGTAAGTTCACACGGCTTATTTTGGGACGCATTTCGCCACGTACTGAGAGTGTACTGCGCTCTAATACGAGCGAAATGCGCCCCAATCATTACGGTAATCCACAGTTCTCATAGAGAACTATGGATTTCACCTCCTCTCCCCGCGTATACAATACGATCGTATTGTACGCGCGGGGAGATAATTGACATGTCATTTATTCATGGCACTTAGGCGTTGCGAGTAATGACAGCCTATTGGCCTGTGGGCTGCCCCTCTCCCCCACCCCCGAGTCACGGAGGTACGCGCCAATCTCCCGAAAACCCGGCCTAATTGTTGGGCGTACTGTACGCCCGCAGTTAAGCCGTGTGAACATACCCTTAGGATCTTAGTGATGGACCCAGCTTTCATCCTGTGTGATCAGTTTGCTGAAAAAGTCCTCTTGGTTTCCATGGCATATTGTAAATAGAGCCTGAGAGCATTCATTCCTGCTTCTGGAAAGGTGTGAGCAGCTGGGGAACCCAGCTAGCGGATACCTTATGCTTGTGAAGATGGTCTTGGATGATTTTTTCCACGGACACTACACTAATCTAATGGTTACGTGGCGATTTTTCAAAATGGCGACCTCCACTTGCTGGATGGTGTGTTCATCAATAGCAGAGTTGGGTCACTCAGGAATTGGAGCTGTTTGCACCAATGTCCGAGCACACTTGAATTGACAATGCCAGTTCTTGACTACATCATATGATGGGGAATCATCACCATAAACCTCTTTCATCTCATCGAACATCTCCTTTGGTGTGCGGCCTTTCAAGTAAAGGAACTTGATGACTGCTCTGTATTCTACTGGGTCCATTATCAAACCTCACACCACTTCAGCACCTGTAAAATCAAGACTGTTATCAGTTCTGAGTTGCAAATTGGCATGTAACCTGTAGAGACTTGCATCATTACACATGTGCATATTAAGCATCCTGTAATAAATAGAAGTGGGTCAGGGGAAATCTTTAATGTATGCCCATCATAAGTATCTGTTAATCCACAGAAAGAAATAAAAATGCCCTTGCTCACTGTATTCATACTGTACCCCAACAGATGCTAACAGTGTGCCATACCCCTCTTTAAGATTGCTCCTTTTTATAACCATCCTTTATTATCTCCCTTTTTTGCCCAGTTTACTGTACACTGTGTTGCTTCACCGGGCTTCGATCCCCCAATGTCCTCAGAACAGCTGGCGTCTTAATAATCAAAATAACATTTAAATAGACTCATAACCATACTCTCTATAACATACTAAAGGCTTCTTTAACACCTTTCATGTTCCTTTCTCTGCTAAACTTACTAATAGGATAGATTTACATGATTAAGCTGCACTAATGCATGCGCTATGCTGATGAAGACGTCCCTCCCACCTAAATTACTGCTCTTGGGTTTTCAGGAGCTGAGAAGCCTATTATATATTTGAATGTAGAGGTGGTCTTAGCTCCCACGCACTGGACTTGTATGTGAGAAGGAGGCTGGAGGCCAGGAAATCATTAAAAAAAAGTATCTTTCTTCTCACTTATTACTATAGGAAAAAAAATAATTTGTATGTACCCAATCAGGACTCCCAGGGAAGAGAGTGCTAACCATCGTCAGGCAATTCATCTAAGACCACTGGGGTTACACATGCTTTTAACACATTTTTTCTCTTCCTTTAGAAAACGTTAAAAACACAGCTATCGGAAGAATTATCTCCGGTTCTCAGTTCTTAACATCAGGTACACTTATTAAAGCAGGTGACAGATAGGGTGCTAAATGGATCAATCATCTCTAGAACTCCTGGAATAAGTAGCAACCAATGCTATATTACCAGACTTTACTAAATCAGTAATCAGCCATCATGTTGCCAGTAGTGGATAACCTAAAGGCACAAGAGAATGCGATATTGCACAAAGTGAGAATAATACTGTAACATTTGCAAATGCAGTAAAGACGTTTAACGAAGCTGCATTAAAAACACATTGCAAAACTGTATGAAAATCAATTCAAATATATCGTAACCAAAACTGCAGGAGCACCCTGATCATTGACCTGCAGGTCTGAGCGGGCAATTCCCTGAGAATGCCATACACAGCATCCATCATCCTGGTAGCACCGCATGGTGTTACCAGACTTCAGCTGTAATACTTCTGATAAGACAATACACAATCAAGTCACATTATTATAACCACTTCCTATTTTCAATGTTGGCAACACAGACATATCCCAATGAAGTTTAAGCAGGAATTGCGCTTATGAAGAAAGTCACTTGTCAGGAGTTCACTTGTGGTATATATAAGGTATGATCAGGTATCTATACACATATCCTACATTGCACAATTTGTTATTAGTTCACATACTGCTGTCATGAAAGTATCATGAGTGGACAAATGGTACCACTGTGATTAAAGGGAATCTGTCAGCATTTTTTTTTTAACTTATTAAAACAAAACCCTGATCCATATTCTTTTTGGATTGTAGATTTCTCAATTCAGTCATCTGTATTCGATTGTGGGGACAGCATTCTTGGTTGCAATGCATTAACAGCAGTCAGAGAGATACTTTACAGCAGCTTCATGCACATAGGAGCCTTAAGACTGACTCAGTCCCATTGACTTCTATAGGAGAGTTTTCTAGGCATGCCCTGTGACCTGGGAAGAAGTCAGTGTGCAGGGAGAGGGAGAGAGTGACTGGTGGATCATGTGTTATCTTTACACATTGGTGTCACCTTTCAGTTTGACCCTGCTTGTGCGTATAATGAGCAGATTACTGAAAATCTTTTTCTACAGAACACGAAGTGTCAGACTATTATTAGGCCTAGTGGCCAAAGTGAAACCTGCATGTCTTTAAGAATTATTAAAAATTATTGAAAGTGGAAAATTAAAAAAATACTACCAAAAATTCATAAACAATGTGTTTCACATAAAAACGTGAGTTAAACAATAAGTCATTTTTTGATGACACATTCTCTTTAAGTTAAGTGGAAACCACGGAGCGCCACTGACGTGAGAGGTAAACATCGGCTATAAAGGTTTCAACTTCATGGCATTATTGGAATTAGACCCCTGTAATTGACAAACTGTGGTTTTTTCCAATGAATTCACATTTTCTGCTTCATGGAATTAATGAACGTTGGTGTGTTGAGCAAGAAACGTCAGAGACCAAACAACCTACAATCATTGCTGGAAGAACACAAACTGGTGGCTGCGTTATGGTCTGGCAAAGTTTTGTGGTATTTTCTGGGCCTGCTCATCAACATGGAAGGCATTAAAAAAGATCTTGTATACCCCCATCATGCCGATAGTCTTCCCTAGGGCAGATAGGATCCTTCAACAACACAATGCTTTATGTCACAAGACTAACAATGTCTGACATTGGTTTAAAGAGCATGACCAAGACTTGCAATAACTACCCTGGCCCCCTTATTCTCCAGACTTGAACCCAATTAAGCATCTTTGGCACCACCTCACTCTTCTTGTTCGCTGTATGGATTCTCCCACATACCCTCCAGCAGCTGTGGGATGCAGTCTGCATGGCTCCAGATTCCTGTGACAACCTAATAGTACCGTATGGAGTCACTGCCAGCCGTCTAGTTACTGTCAGTGCTGCACAGAGTGGTTCCTCGTGTTATAACTTGGTGTTCATAATAATGTGAATACACTGGGTATGAGCCAAGAGGCAAATATGTACCAACCTGATGTACATTGTGGCCCATGAGATGTACCCATGCTGTTCTTGGTTTTACCAAACAATTTTAATTGTTATCCAATACTGGATTTATAAAAGAGCACAATGACCAGGGACCCTGAAATAGAATCAATGTCTGGGACCCAGTACATAGAGTGCAGCGAGTAAGCCCAGGAAACACATTGCAGGGGAAATGTCACTATTCTGTTATGTTACATAGATATTCCATATTCTGTTTATGAAGTTTATTTTCTGTTGTGTTGAATGTATACTACCTGAGCAGTATAGATGCGCAAAATAATCGGAATTTAGGAAAAGCATTAACCACGTCATCTCTGGGGAAGAATGTTGGGAACTTTAGGAAAGAAAGCAAACACAAATAAAAAGTGGAATGCATTAAGTTTTTCCCCTTAACAATAGCGCACAACAATCTATGGCGTAACATTGTCTGAATCCTTGCTCCAAGCATTTGACCTCTAAGCCTGGCGTCTCTCTCCTGAATGATAAATGAAACGCATAAAGAAAGGATTTGTGCAAACTGTGCTTGGAGGGCAGGGGAAATTCAACAGACCATTGGGAACTGCTCTGAATTCTCCATATAGCGGAACAGCTCAAAGAATGCTCAAGTAAACTTTAAAGGGAATATGCCGCCAATTTTTTTTCTTACTTATTAAATCAAGCCCCTGATCCAAATGCTTTTCCTCGCAGTCGTTTTTATTTCCTGATTGTAGATTTCTCTATTCAGCCATCTATATATGATTGTGGGGAAGACATTCTTGCTTGCACTGCTTTAACAGCAGTTCGAGAGATACTTTACAGCAGCTTCATGCCCACAGGATTCTTAAGACAGTTTCTGTCCCATAGACGTCTATAAGATAGTTTTCACTGTGATGGAAGGGGAGGGGGGGGAGCTGTGACTATCTCCTCTTGTGACTGGTGGATTCTGTGTTATCTGTACACATTGGTGTCTCCTTTCAGTGTGACCATGCTGTTACTGATAATGAGCACACTGCTGAAAAGCTCTCTAAACAGAACAGGAAGTGTCAGACGATTATTAGGCTTAGTGGCCAAAGTGAAAACTGCAGGACTGAAGAATTATTAAAAAAATATTGAAAGTGATCTGGAAAATTAAAAAAAAACACAAAAATTCCTAAAGAATGTGTTTAACATAAAAATGTGAGTTAAACAATAAGTCATTTTTTGATGACACATTCCCTTTAAGTTCACACAAGAGCCTTTACCAAAAGGAGTTGCTTAGAGTTTACAGTGGCCTCTATCCTCTAACTTATATGTAAGATAGCAATTATAGGGTTCATGAATTAGAAGTGCCTATTAGCTATAGGTTATATAGAATGGATCTGGATGCATGCAGAATGCATCAACTTAACCAGGAACCCTGTTAAATCGGCCATACACAAGATAGCTGGTAGGCAACAGCGGACCCCACCTTCTTAATTTGTCTGAGTTCCGGTTAATTAATATGGCGAGGGAAATACACGGCTGCTAGGCGTCTCTAGCAGTGTTTATCTCAAAGGATACAAAGTGTGTTAAAATCCGACATGTCCAATCCTTAATTCCCTAACTGTACAGGTGCCCCCAAACACTTTTTAAGTGGCTGTTGTGGTGTGCATAAGAGAAAGGATACAAGGTCAACCTGCCACTTGTCAGCATCAATAATGATGGGGGACTTATGACTGACTCGGTTCTTGACTCCTACAATGGGAATTGCACACAGCAGAGTGCAGTTCCTTGCGAGTCTCTGTGACGCAGAGAGCATGTCTGTAAAAATGATGTCAGCAACAGGGAGGTGGCTGTAGGGTGAAGAAATTGTAGCCAGTTCGCCCCACTCAGTAATCCACCATTGATTCTTGCACACTCCTCGTTCCAAGAGACATGAGAAGCAGAAATGTGCAAGACAAAATAGGCCCGCATGCAGATTCAGCGGATGTAGATAAAAACACTATCCTTTATTCTATTAATCCAGGAAAAAAGAGACATTGTGGTAGAGGAGATATCTGCTGGGGCTGGCTGTAGGTGTGCCTGAACAGCAGCTTCTAGAACAGAGGTGTTTGGATATAGCATGTATGGGAAACCAATGAAACCTTCTTTGTAGGAAATCCATCTGGTTCATGCTTGGAATGGGACTCCCAGTATAGTCTCCATGTTATAAATCATATTACAAATGATTTGAAATTGATGAGCTGTGTATATATATATAATATTATATATATATATATATATATATATATATATATATATATATATATATATATATATATGATCACACAGATGTATATTTTAAAGGGGTTGTCACCTCCCCTTTTTTAACATCAAGTATGGTGCTAGAGCTGTAAAAGAAAAAAAAAAAACACCACTCCCCTCTGTACTGTTTCGGAGGGTGCATCTGCTGGTCATCTACCTGAGTCTTCTGGCTTTGGACGAATAAAATGTCATGTGACACTGACCCAACCTCTGACAGGAGATATTAGGCACAATCATGTGACTGCTGCAGCAGAGCCCTTCCAAGTCCTCTGGCTGGAAATGAAAGAAACAGAAGAACCGGGGGAGAGGACCTGCAGACCGATCACTGGATTGGAGGGCAGTACAGAGGTGAACGTCTTTAATTTTTCTCTTTTCAGCCTCAGCGTTATACTTAATGTGAACAAGCCCTTTTTGGTAGAAACTTAAACGAACTTTTCAAAAACTTTTCAGGACAAGCGGTCGTGTGTGTGCATGAGGACTAGTGCTATATCTGCAATTATATAACTTGAAAATGTTATTCTCTAATTTTCAGTTGCCATTAAGCTAGTTGGCAGAGACTAGCTTCTATGATGACCCATACACTATTGCTCCTCTATATCTCTATATCACATGTTCTGAAGAAGCAGAAGCATGGAGATAATCATAAAATAGTACTGAGCAGTGTAAGCGGTCAACCAAGCACTGGGGTAAGACAGAAGGCTTCCTAGATCTTTGAGCAGCTGCTCCACGTTCGGTCCCTCTTTTTAGCCCTCTCCAGCAATAGATTCTGTGGGCAGCATTTTTGAGTAAGAGAGTGAGGAGTTATAAGATGTACTATATGTTATTAGGGTCCTCAAAAGCCTCTTTCCCAAAGTTTCTTTTATTCCCTTGTACTATTAATTTATGTCAGTGAAAGGATTGTGACCCACTTAAAGAGGACCTGTGGCTATTCCAGATGTCTGTTTCAATATGTACTTGTGTTCCCTGTGAAATTTTAATTTTGTAGCATCTTCCCTTATATCTCTGTGTTGTGCTGTTCCTCTGTTATTCCTTCCAGAAAGATATTACTGAATCTGTCAGCTGGGTGTTACCAATCAGGGTGGGTGTGGAGGTGTGTCCCCAGACAGTTTAACATTGTCCAGTGCAGACAGTGTCAGTGTATGCGGAGACACACCCTCTGAAAACTGGAATGATAACACCCAGTTGACAGATTCAGTAATACATTACTAGAAGGAATAGGAACAGCACAACACAGATATAAGAGAAGATGACCCAGAATTGTTATTTCACAGAAAACACAAGTATTTATTAAAACAGGCTTGTCAGGAGATGTCACAGGTCATCTTTACATACCTACATATTTCTCTAGATACAAGTATGTATATGCTGATTGCACACAGTGAATGCAATGTGAATACAGCCCTAGTCCTATCTACTATACAGGATTGTATGTTATCCAATTTAGGGCATATCCCCATGGCAGAGGACAAATACCAGTCGGAAGAATGTGCATGTTTAATGTTTTTCGGGCAGCCGGCGGTTTGAAAAACAGTGGGGACTGCTGCACGGGTTTTCCATAGAGCCCCGTTGTGCTCGTTTGCGGGCGGTTTGCAAAACCGCAAACCGTATGAAAAACCGTCCGCAAACCCGTGCCGTGGGGACATGCCCTTCGTTATCTGTAATGAGTCAGACCATCCAGCAAGAGTACGGTTAAGGGTCTAGGACAGTGAGGAAAGAGCAACAGTTTGCATTTTATAGTGAAATCCTCTCCTTTCACAAAAAGCTGTTTAACCAGGAAAAGGGTACACAGCATGTGGACAATTATTGTGAAGGAAATTAAATATGTCTTGCTGCTCAACCTCATTTTCACACTAGCCCATGCTCCGCAGCCACGCCAAACAATTAAAGACTCCTATTTTCAAGGGGACAGAAACCTCAAAATCCTGCAATATTTTCTAGTCGAACTACAACATAACATTTTTAGGATGGGCTGACGTAAAGCTGCAAGTTTTCTGTGTGTATATATGCCTCAATTTCAACAATAAAACTGGGCATTGTGACAAAATTGATCCTTTAATGGGAAGTTTTTTTTATTGACTATCTGTCGAAGATTTCATTTAAGAGCTAAAACAATTCAGGTACAAAGGAACAAAATGGACATACTTTTTTATTTTATCCATATTTGGGAATTCAAAAGGCAATTTGCATTCCATGTCTATTTTTATGTCTCTACTTCAATAGGCTGCGTGATTGAGGCCATACAGATGTTTCAAATGTGGTACTAACCAGTTAATGGCATGCTCACATTGAAGCTCACTACCTGGGTTCTAAAGGCCACTCTGCAATAAAAATGGAGTTTAAATGAAGCATGAGTAGGTCATCAAGTTAATAAATTTGATGAGATCCAATTATGATACAATGTTACAGTCTAGTGTAATATTATTGTGTACTTCCTTACTTAATAGCAACCTGTGCTAAATAAGCAAATATTTAATAGTAAATACAGGTAAAAAACTAGAGGAAAACATGTAACCTGAAATTCTTTTTAACAGAGTCATTGCATGTCCTCAGATTTTTATGATGCTGACTCTGTAGATCTCTGCTGTGTGCCGATACTTTACTACCCCGACTGGGAACTTGTTGGGGGTCAGCATTACACAAAATGTGCTCCTGTTCTCCACGAGCTTGTAAAGCCCGCTATCATGACAGCAGCAAACAGATTTGTCACTGGCTATGTGTTTGTATTGTGGATAAGAGCAGGCGCAGCAGCAGGGGACAGCAGAGCAAGTGGCTTGAACATTTCTAATTTGTCTCTCACGCTTCTAAGCAGGCTCCTTTGCACTTTATTGCCAAGCACTTTGCACTGATGGCAATAATGATCTAATACCTCATTGCTATTAGTCATGCAAGGGCACATTTCTTTGCTGTGCAGATGTAATGGGAGCCAACTATAAGAAATATGGAGCCCCTTCTTTTATTTGAAATGATACAGCAAGGCAAAGCAGTACCAGGGCTCAGTGGAATAAGGGCACGGAAGACAGACCGGAGAATGGAATTACTATTCCAGACTGCAATCTCAATGCTTCGTTGTGTGGACCCCGTCATATACATTCATATCCCGTTAACAATAAATATATTTAACACGTTTGTGGCCATTACAGAAGCCCCTTCCCTGTAATATAACCTGCTAATAGGCAGCAGTGGAGATCTAATAGAGGCAACCGTACAGTTTTGTAATGATGTCTCCTGCATTATTCAGGCAGGCCAGTGGCACATAGCAATCCAGTCCAATCTGGGGAAAACACAATACCAAGGGAGCCCGATGCCCAAGATGAGGAGGAGGGCAACCGTACTTAAAGCAATAGCAAGGAAAACTATTAGCCACAGAATAGATACACATACATATACTAAGAACTGCATGGTGGGTTATAGGTTTCCGCTTTAAGATTTAAAATAGTCTACGGCAACTCAAAGTTTGCTATGGAACAGCTTAATAAGCAAATTCCCAATATAGTCTTATATTATTGAAATCACTTTCAGTAATTAAGCAGTAAGACAAGAGACTTCTACAACTGCCTCCATTGACAAATTCACAGGGTAACAGATTAATTTCAGATTCACCACAGCCCTATGTGTGTATAAGGCTGGGTTCACACTTTGTTTCTCGCTCTGTTTCAGTCAATACCCTTTAGTATACCGCAGTGGAGCCATAGAGAACAACAGAGTAAATTTAGTCTTATTTCTCTGTGCATTGCGTCCGGCATAGAAAGCGTGGCAAATAGCGCTAAAGTAACCCAGATTAGACTATAGTTTTCTATGGCTTCACCACGGTATAAGAGGAGGCACGGTTTTTAATGGCATCCAAAATGCTTTCCACTCTGCTACAGGTATCAAGGTGTGAACCCAGCCTAACACACCTTTTCCTCAGTAAACCGACAGATACCTGGCACAAAGCGACAAACGAGTTGTAAACCCAGCCTTACTTGGTTGCTCCTACTATTAATAAGTTTAATACAGAATTCCAGTTGATGCCATTCCTTAGATTAGTTATGTACGGTGAACTTAGATTTTATAATGTTGTAGAGTTTTCCTGAAACGGTCTTGCTTTTTACTCCCAGCCTCTACTAGTCGTACTGTGACTTTAAACAATGCCATGCATACTAGAACATTATTCACACGGGACAATCTGTTTCTTTTATGATCACTTTGGGGTACATTTCAGGTTTATCACAAAGAGGTTCCAGCCATTGTGCTGTATCCATAGAAAACAATGCTTTTCTCAAGAACAGAAGTGCGCAACACACCTGCGAGTCAGAGAGCAATAGACTGTGACTAATGACAGTGAGTTTACAAATGGCATGTGCATTTTCTCAAGTGAGGCTTGCTGGAAAATACAGAACCAACAAGGGAATGAAGAGCAGGTCTGTGTTAGAACTTACCCTGCACTTTTAAGGATCAGAAGTGCCCAATGCTGCCTTCAACTAAACATGTGACTCTTTGCTTGTCCTCAACACTATATCACCCATGGGGACTTCGTAATGCCTGTGTTCATTTAGCTAGACTAGGCTGCTAGCAAAGGGAGCAGAGAAGCACTAGCTGCACACCTCTGAGAAGGTCCTCTGTTCTCCAGTATAATTGCACTGCTCTTGAACATGAAAAATAATTCCACCTTGCCACTAAATATTAGAAGGAGCTATATACCTGTAAAAAAAAATATATCAGAAACGAGAGATAGAGACTGGAGGTCAAGCATAGAAAACATTATTTTAGCAGCCAGTGGTTTATTGTTGTCCATTTATGAAAACTGTACACTAAGCTTTCGAGCCAAATTAACCAATACTGTACTTACTGACTATGGGAAAATAGAGGGAAAAATAACTGTGTTTTGTTTTTAAATAAATAGTATGAAACGTGCCACTCTTATCCATGTATTTTAGCTCAGCCACATCCAAATGATCAGACATAATGGACAAAACGAGCATACCCTATTTTGTAATCCAGGACAACCAGTTTAGTGTTAGGCTAGAGTCACATGGCTTACTTTTCCTTGGATTTCAGCTGCGTATTCCTTTTCTTCTTCTTGTTTTAAAATTATTTTCTGACACAAACTAACCCTTTTTCAAGGGGGAAAAAGGGCAAATGAAAAAACCCAGCGCCCGGGGCCCACTCAGTTGAAGTAAAAAAAAGGGTTCCAGCATTTATTAAAGGTTAAAAATTTTTATGACGGTATCAAATATACACATCCAGCGACGGTTTCAGAGCTAAAGCACTAATATTTTTTTTTGCAAAAAAATGTTTTTTAACGGATTTAAGGTTTTTTGAGTAATGAAAACTATGGTGGTGAAAAATCACAACATATAAAAATAATGGTTAAGAATGAGTTTTTCCCTTTCAATCCCCCCCAAAAGGATTGGCCCTGTTTAAGTTTGGTAGAACAAAAAATTAAATGAAAAAAAATAAAAAAATTGTGAGAAAAAATCAAATAATTCTTACAAAAAAAGAGCAGTTGCCTTAATAGAACTAGGTAAAAAAGTCTACTAATTAGCCCTGCAGAAAGGGTGGTTTCGGTTGTACTCCTAGAGCGGGTCTATTTTTAAAATTTAAATAGGACAATTTTTAAATGATCCCTCTACATTTTGTCCCTCTGAGTAAAGTCCACAAGTGAATTTCAAAAAATATTAAAATCCATATTAGATAAGGGGGTGGATGGGTGTTTTTAACTTCTACTTTGCAGAAAAGTTGTATGTAGAATTCCCCATTACCCCCTATTTTCCACTCTTTTCCTAAGGTAACAAAGAGTTTTTCCCCTCCCCCCAATGGGCCCATCGTAGTGGAATTGGCTCTTTAGGAGAAACTTTAGGTCGTTGGGTGGATCCCATTTTAACCCTTTTGTGTTATGTTCCCCGGGTATTTAAAGAACTAAAAGTTAATATTATGTTGGTGGTGCAGAATGGGTATTCGTATCTTGGGTATCATGTGATGTGTTTTCCCCTGTATCCGTCGATCCCTTTAAAATTTGCCTTAAAGTTTTGGATTCTCTCTTAATAGGCATAGTACTTTTTCTATGGATCAAATTTACAATTCATTTGATATGATAGTTTTTTTTGTTGCACCAAAATTTATTTTTGTTTTGATGGCAAATTTTTTACAACGTGTGGTGCGTCCATGGGGAGGAGGTTCTTCCGTCCCTGGGAAATTATATGTCTGCCTGGGAGGAGATTTCCCTTTTTGTTTTAGTTGTCCTTTTCCCCCCACATCAGGTGGTATGTCGTTACATAGACGACCTGCCCCTGATGGGGGGGGGACCTCAAAAGCTATGGTTTTTGGGAATTAGTAAACAATAAAAAAAGATTTAAATTTTACATTTGCATGGCATTAAGGTACTATTAATTTTTTGGATATCAATTGGTGGGTTGAACGAGATGGAAGTTTTTCCCCCTATCGTAAACCTATTGCCCGAAACCCCCATTTGCATGAAAATCGTATCCCAGCATGTCTTGGGCTATACCCTACGGGGAACTCCGAGAATTTTTAAAGGGAAACTTTTCCCATCTCAGATTCCTTTCCCAAATTTTGAAAAAGAGACATAGAGGGGTTACTTTAAACGTGGCTCTCAAAATGGTATTAGAAAAAAAAACAGCCGCAGAATAGAAAAAATAACTAAGAAGTCTTTTTAAAAACCCAAAGAAGCTCAATTGAAAATTTTAGGGTAAAAAAAAGAGAAGAAAGAGGATAACAAAAAAAAAAAATCACTTTTACTACTACATATAGCCCACAGTTTTAATAGGATCTGCGAGTTATTTAAAAAAAAACTTCATTAATGGAGACTTACAAAAAAGAACAAAATTAACAACACAAGATATTGTTTTGTCCTAAAAAGCGGACATGTTGAGCGTTTTTTATTCTAGCCCTTTTTCTTCCCAAAATAAAATTTTTTACTGATCTGTTTGGTTATCAGTTAAGGGCATGTATAAGGTGGACACTAAAATGCACACTTTAATTAGTTCGATTCACTGTTTCATTCCCCATCACAGAAATACTAACCCCAAAAAAACAGTCATATTTCAATTGTAACCCAAAAATGGGTCATAATTAATTACATGCGGCACATGCCCTTTACAAAGTGGGGTGCAATCATGTACCCTAAAAAACCCCTATCCCTAGGCACATATTGGATGCCCAAAAAAAACCCCCAATATTGGAGTATTATGGATCCAGCATTTTCAAGACTATTTTGGGGATACACGGATCTTATAGTTCAGGGAATAGAGAGAGTTAAAAAAACCCAAAAAGAGGGGGAGACTTTAGAAAGAAATTGCTGGCACGAGAAAAGGGGGTGGTTTTTAAACTTGGTACAGACATCCGCTTGGTTTAAAAAAACGATTGTCTTTTAACGCCCATTTAGCTTTTTTCATCAAAAACATCTGCATTTTTTTTTTTTTAACTATCGTAAATTCTTTAAAGTTTGTATTTACTTTTCCCCGGCCCCAAAAAAGTGATGGCGTAGTATCATGTGATGGGGGTCGGGCTATATTTAAATAATGTATTTCATTGTAACTTGATGCCAGATAAGGAGCTTCGGCTTGAAACGCGTCGGCGGGTGCGAATATTTGATACCCCGTCATATATTTTAACCCTTTTAAAAAATGCTGGAACCTCATTTTTTTTACTTCTCATGAGTGCCGTTTTTTTCGCTGGTTTCTTATTTGCCTTTTTTCCTTTTTGGTTTCCTTGGCTGGGGGCTTTCAGTCATTCAATCCGGGGGTTGGGTACTCATGCAAGTTTCCAGGGAGCTGACCAAACTTTTCTTTTTTGTTTTGTAAACCCTATTCAATGGGGATGATCTGACTCTGGCTTTGTTTTCGGTGCTAAATATGTGTAAATAAGTGACATTTTTTTAGGCAATATGCATTTGGAATCCCAGTATGTAGAAATATGTACTGCAATTCACACAAGGATAATTAGACACTTTAGGAGGTAGTTCTTAGTGTGTAAAGCAAGGTTTTTAATACCAAATTCTGTAAAAAAAATGGAATTTGTTTATCCGGTCAATCTTAATGATGCTTTTAAAAAGAAGTAGGAGATTTGTAAGGAATGACATCCATGAGGAAGTCATACTTTTGTGAAACAAGAAACAGCCATTTCTGTCTATGGCTGAATGTGCACGGGACATATATTCTGAGGACTTTCCATGTGGATGCGGCAGCATGGCAATTTCTATTTGGATTTACCTTACATTTTACCCCCATTGAATCGAATGGGGGTAAAATCTGTATGATATGTTGCAGATTTTCTGCAGATAATTTGTACAGTAAATACTCCCATGTTCATTCACCCTTAGGCTAAATCCACACAGCACACAAAAAACGGTCGGATTTTTGGCGGTTTTAGTATTTTAAAACTGCTGATAATCCACACTACCACAACTGTATATACACCAAAATAATACCTGCTCTTTATCCCCAATAAATTAGAGGGTAAGTGGAGCATACTACCCTACAAATTTTGATTGACTAACTTGCAGCAGTATAGTCTTATAGGCTATGCCCAGGGCCCGGGGCAAGGCATTTTTGGTGCCCTGGCGAGTAAGCCCAAAGGCGCCCCCCCCCCCCCGTCTCAAAAAAAAAAACCCCCCCCCACACATAATTTCCCCTTTACCCCTGCACCCGGTCCTGTCAAATTTTTTGCAAATTTCCCCATTGCTCCCGTCCTTTTCCCCAGCAGTCATGCCAATGAAAATCAGCATGACAAATTTTCATTTTCAAAAATCGTCCCCTCCATATACATTGCAATACCCAAAATTTAACAGTCACAAAATAATCCCCGTCGGAGCAAATCTACCAGACGAATGATTGTTACTAAAAAAAACCCCCTTAAAAAAACCCAAGACCCAAAACTATTACTATTAAGGCTAAAAAATTTCTCCCAGACCCGCCAAACGAACCCCCCAAAATGTGATATAGCTGTACAAGGCTCTGAAGACATTCCCCCCGCCATACGGGACCGATAGTGGTAGATATAGTTGTATGTAGACTTGCAGAAATATAAGTGTACCCTGCAGTTTCATTTAGTGATCACCGGAGAGTCTTTTTGTCACTTTCCCTTTTCTTTCCATCGGTTTACACCTTCATGAATTGTCCGGCTAAGACTCGTCCCTGAGGATTTGGACCAAAAATTTGTTCCTCACTTTCCCGTAAATCCCCTTAAATTTTAGGTATATTAAGTCCTTAGTCAGACAGGTATATGTTGCCCCGTCGTCAGGGGTATTAGTATTGTCCCCTTAGACAGGTAGGTATTAATATAGGGGCACTCAGGAGGTATATAGTAGGGGTCAGGCAAAAATATGTAGGGGTACAGGCAGGGTAAAGGGGGGCTCAGGCCCGGCTTTTTGGGGGTCAGGCAGGGTATGGGGGGGGTAAGGAAAGGGTATGGGGGCCACAGGCGGGTTTTTTGGGGGCACGGGAGGGTAGGGGGCCACAGGCAGGGTATGGGGCCACAGGCAGGCGTATGGGACCCAGGCAGGGTATGGACCTCAGGCAGGGTAGGGACCTCAGGCAGGGTTTATTGGGGGCACCAGGCAGGCGTATGGGAGCCACGACAGGTATAGGGGCCCAGGCACCTACGGGGTCAGGCGGGTCAGGGGCCCGGCAGGGGTACGGGGGCCCCGGCAGGCTTTAGGGGGCCGCAGGAGGTATTATAGGGGGGCAGGCAGGTATTTTTTTGGGGGCCCAGGGGCATTATAGGGGCCCCAAGAGGATTAGGGGGCCCCAGGCAGGGTATGGGGGCCCCAGGCAGAATATAGGGGGCCAAGGAGGCATTATAGGTGGCCGCGGCAGGCATTATAGGGGGCCGAGGCAGGATTATGGGGGCCCCAGGCAGGCATTATGGGGGCCGCAGGCGGATATAGGGGGGCCAGGCAGGGTTTTTGGGGGCCCAGGCGAAAAATAGGGGGGGCCCCAGGCAGGCATTATAGGTGGCCGCAGGCAGCATTATGGGGGCCGCAGGCAGGGATTAGGGGGCCACAGGCAGGCTTATGGGGGCCCCGGAAAAGGGATTATAGGGGCCGCAGGCGGCTTATGGGGGCCGCAGGAGGATATAGGGGGCCACAGGCGGCGTATGGGGGGGACAGGGGAATATAGGGGGCCACGGCAGCATTATGGGGGCCACAGGGAGGCATTATGGGGGGCGCGGCGACATTATAGGGGGGCCCCAGGGAGGCTTTTTGGGGGCCCCAGGCAGTATATAGGGGGGCCGAGGCGGGATTATAGGGGGCCGCAGGGAGAAAATAGGGGGCCCCAGGGAGGGATTAAAAACAACAATTTTTATTACCAAAATTCCCGGGCGCGCCTCCTCTTCTGTCCCCCTTTTAGCCGCCGCTCCTCCGGCAGCTCTGGGCGATGGCCTGTGACGCCGTGGCCCCGAGGGGAAGGGAGGTCGCGATGACATACGTCTTGGGGCGCTGCCACTGAGGCGCCGGGGCCGCGGCGGGTCCCCAGCGCTGTGAGGACCCGGCGGCCCCCCCGTTGGCCCCGCGGCTCACCGGGGGCCAGCGATCCTCCGGAGAGCGGGCCCGGGCACTGTTGCGGCAGGGAGGCTCCTCTCGTCCGCAGAAGCGGTCACAGAGACGCCCCCCGCTTCAGGGCCCCCGGGGGCGGGCCCCCGGGGCCCGGGGGATCGGGCCCTGACGGCGCCCCTGGGTATAGGCTGAGGTGGGCCCTTGGGGTCGCCTACCTTGGGCCCTACCCCTCGTCCCGGCCCTGGCTTGCCTACACAGCAATTTAAATGCCTTTAAAAACCGACAGTTTTTATATCAATGTACCCCTTTTTTGCCGTGGAATTCCGCTAAAAAATGCGGTCGGTTTTGAATTTCCCGCTGGCCGACTACATTGACTGTATGGGAATCCGGAATGTGATACAACATGTTTACACTCTGGAAAGTACAGCAGAGTTTGTAGAGTACAGGCCGGATTTTCTTTTGATGTCTATGGGGCAATGGTCACAGTCAATTTTTCGGATTCTAAAAGTGAACATGAAAACCAACCAAAAACAATTGCTTTTTTAGCATAGCCGGGGAAAAATTACAATGGGTTTGGTATTATTTATTTGGGTTCTGGTTATTTAAAAAAAAAAAAAAAAAAGATTTTATTGGACCATAATAATGATAATAATGTTTTGCCTAGTATATACAGGTGTCTATCAACCGCACCAACTACATGAGAAATAGAGAAATATGAGTTTTCCTGCAGTGCCATATTGGGGTGAATTCATTAATAAATTGTAGAGGTGGTAGAGATATTGGCTTGTGGAACTGTGTGCTTTATTAATACAGTTTTATGAGAGAGGGTTTTTTTGGGAGGGGGGAGTTAGCAAATGATAATGCAATGTGAAAAGCCAACATGACATGCATCTATTTATGCAAACACATGCAAAAAATGTATACATTATTTAGACTACATTTTAAAGGGTTTTGAAAAAAGGGGGCGAGACTGTGCAGAGGAGGTTTTAATTTGGCGGGGCAAAATGAATTCACCCTGTGAAATATTGTGTTCTACCCAAAGATTACATGTGCATTTATTCAGAAAGGATATTAAAAAGGAACATGCAGAAGCACGGCCGGCATAATCATTACAACACTATAAGAGTAAATATCTTCTTCGTGGTCCAGGTCAGAACCATCATAATACGGCATGGCAAATTTATATTGTTTCTACAGTGTTTAGGACTCACTCCTACATAAGGGATTAGATAGAACATTTGTGTAGATCCCAAAAAGATCATCATGGCTATAATTATTTAGCTCCCTACTCATAGTTCAGACTAAAATAAGGCATTGTTTTCATGAGGTGACTCTTTTCTGACAGAAAGGGCTGCAAGCTGCTAGATTTTACAGAAAAAGGGACACGGCGCTGGAAATAGAGTTTCCCCTAGTTAAAGGGGTTTTTCCCTAAAAGGGATTGCTTTTATTTTAAAGATCTTGCAAACACAAGTCATTTTGCAATATATCCCCCTTAAGGCCCGTGTTCACACGGCTTTTTAAAGGAAATTGGAGCCGGATTGCGTCGCAAATTCGGATGAATAAGGGGGGGGGCGCTCCCCGCCACCCCCCATTGATTTTTCTTATCCAGGCGCATATTGCCCCCTGGATAATGTGCAGGTGTTTATCCCGCCCGGCGGATTCCGGAGTGGGGGGGAAGCGAGGGAAATCCACTTTTCCTATGGAGAACGGGGGAAATTCCCGTAATTACTGGACGGTTTGGGGCCGTACGCAGGCAAACCCGGCGGGGCATTTTTGGCTCCAATCCGCACCGAAATAAGAGTGGTGAACGGCCCCTATCAGTGTCCTCCCTTTCCTAGATTTCCCTTTGTAGGCTGATAAACCCCTCAGGTCGCTATAGTACAGACCTGGTTTACTGCGCCTAGTAGAAACCCGTAAAAGCCCCCGAATTCAAAATGAAACCAAGAAAACGGACTAAAGGGAAAGAGAATCAATGTAGTGAGACAACCCCTTTAATGCGGTCCTCAGCAAGGGGGGCATAACCTATGTGACAGGTTTCCTTTAAAAAAAAGTAGGTTGAATACCTATAACTAGGACTGTGTTCCTATCACTTAACCTCCTGGCTTAACGCCGGCTATAGTTGGGTGTCCATGCTTGCAGGTTTTTTTTACTGTTTTGAGGTTTGAAAACAATCATTTAAGTAATCTCAGCTGTATTCCAAACTCCCAAAGACATGAATAGAGAGAGAAGTGCAAGCATGGCCATCTCTCCAATCTCTGCAACCAGGAAATTAAATAATTTAGAATACCCCCTTTAAAAAAATGAAGCTGAGGCCTGTACCCGTAGTAAAAATTAATGCTCAGCACTTAGGGCCACCTTTATGAAAACTGTCTAAGTCTAAAACTCTCTTTGTTGTCCATAGCAATCAGAGCACCCCTCTCCTATTTTATGTAGTGCTCTGTAAAAATGAAAGTGGCACTGAGTGGTTGCTATTGGATACAAAGCGTTTTAGACCTAGACAGTTTTTATGTGGCCCTTAGGGTATGTTCACATGGTGTACGGGGGTGCGGACTTACGTGCCGCAATAGCAGTTTTTTTTAGAAGGCCCCGCCCCATTCACTGCATTTTTGTGGCCGTAGGCGCTGCGAAAAAAATTGACTGTCACTTTCTCCCCCGGGTACAATCGTCGTTTTGTCCCCGGGGGTAATGAGGCGTAATTTAGTTCTTGTGATCTATGAATTCCGTAATTGTGGGGAGCATTTCACCCGTATTAAAGCGCAAATACGTGGCAAAATACGGGCCGCAATTTTCCCGTGGGGAACATACCTTTAGTGTCTACACTACAGTAGAGAAATGGGTTCTGGTTGCTGTGAGCAACAGGGCCACTTCCTCTCCGAGACAGTTTTCATAGATGAGCCCCTTACCTTAACACTTTAGGTTCCTAGCAAAGCAATATGGTCGGTACGCTTGCCTTTAAACACTACAGGAGCCGCTGTGGATAGCAGATAGTTAAAAAGATCAAACAAAAGCTAAATTGGAATCGGAGATAAATATTACTTTACCTCTAGAAGTTGGGATTCCGAACTTTATTGTCGGAGGGGATTATCATTATAATACTTAAAATAACACTTATAACACTTACTGAAATTACACGAATACAGTCTATGGAGACAAGGAAATGAAATCAACTCAGTGTGTTTTTATAAGAATTCTGAAGTCAGAATTCCTGAGAGGCCAGATATAGACATTAACAGTTTCTTGCAGACTTCCATTAGCTGTTCAAATTTGAATACCGCTGCTGAGGTGAACTCTAATCTTCTTTGAATCCTCCCAACACATTTTATCTGAGGAAAAATTGTAGTTAAAAATTTAGTTTGATGGAACGCTGTTTAAGTGCTTTTCCTCATCTAGGCCCAGGAAGAGCCCCAGAGAGCTGCGCTGTAATTTGTTCAAACGAAATAATATTTTCGTTTGCTCGGTTTTCTTTGTTGTCTTGTGTGATGAAAAGTAACGTCCCTTTTCATTCAATCCTATTAAGTGCAGTTTGCGGAATAGCAAACGCTCAATTGAAATAAAATCAGACGTGCTTACGTAGTGCAGGAGGGAGGGGGCGGCGGTAGACGCAGTTCTGATTGAAAGAAGACATGTTGCTCAGATGAGAGTATGCCTTAAATTACCTTGTAAGCCATCTAAGCCTTTATTTAAAAAAAAAAAATTCTACCAATGATTTTACTGAAAAGGAGGTCCATGTAAAGGGAATGTGTTATCAAAAAATGACTTATTGTTTAACTCACATTTTTATGTTAAACACATTTTTTAGGAATTTTCAGTTATTTTTTTTATTTTTCCATATCACTTTCAGTATTTTTTAAATAAATCTTAAATCCTGCAGTTTTCACTTTGGCCACTAAGCCTAATAATAGTCTGACGCTTCCTGTTCTGTTTAGAGAGCTTTTCAGCAGTGTGCTCATTATCAGTAAAAGCAGGGTCACACTGAAAGGAGACACCATTGTGTACAGATAACACAGAATCCACCAGTCACAAGAGGAGATGTCACAGCTTCCCCCTCCCCCCTCCTTCACAGTGAAAACTTCCTATAGAGTCTATGGGACAGAATCTGTCTTAAGAATCCTATGTGCATGAAGCTTCTGTAAAGTATCTCTCTGACTGCTGTTAAAGCAGTGCAAGTAAGAATGTCTTCCCCACAATCGTATATAGACAGCCGAATAGAGAAATCTACACTCAGGAAATAGAAACGACTGAGAGGAAAAGAATATGGATCAGGGGCTTGATTTGAGAAGTAAAAAAAAAAAAAAATTGGCGAAAGATTCCCTTTAAGGAATATAGCAAATAATGTTTTCACATATCCGCGGTGCTTAGTCAACATATCTATGCAGTGGTGCACTACAGTTGTGAAATACTATACACTACAGGAGTATATTCACACAGTGAGGTCAAGTTACAGTTAATTGGCACTATTACTACATAATTGTGGCAAAATGCTGCAGTTTTGTAGCAATTTAGCAATAAACTACTATTTGACTGCGCTGAATGAGTATACACCAAGTCTGCTTTATGCCAGAGAGTTCTTTGGCCAAATACAGCAGCCAGGCGATATGTAGAAGTGAGTAGAATTTTAGGGCTCTCAACTAAGAATATTAACCAGAGGTGACAAACATTCACTAAAGTCTGTTTACACAGCAAAAAAATGGTATCTGGACGCTTCCTGCGTCAAAGTTATTGGAAACAATAGAGCAAATGTAGTCTTATTTGGACTTATTTGCTCTGCCTGCCAACTGTATAAGTGGGATATAAAAGTGTTGTAGACCGTAATTTTGTCTGGCACCTAGGGTATGTACAAACAGAGAACAAACGTACTCCAAATAAGACTATGTTTAGTCTACTGTTCTCTATGGTTCCACCGTGGTATACATCCCAGCACCGTTTTTCTGACAGAGCACAAAAAGGTGTGAACGAACTTAGGCTAAGTCTACTCAGCACAGAAATACCATCGGATTTTCGCCAATAAACCGATAGTACACTGTGCTGCATAGACCACAATGAAAAACCCGTGCTGTAGTCTATACAGCACGGGGTTTTAACCACTGCGTCAAAAGTCATGCAGTTTGCCATCGGATTCTCGTACATTCAATCGGTTTTCCGACGTATTTTGTGCTATGCTGTGCGCATTTAGCCTAACTCTTTCACTACAACACTGTCTGTGGCTTTTTCATAGTAAACCTACAGCATTCCCATTACATACTCCTTAACACTGTAAATTCTTCATCAGTCCTGGTCCTCAAATGGAGCTCACAATCTATGTTACCTATTGGAGTCATGTGTACACACAAATTAACTGCATGACCCATGAAATGGGTTTAAGGAGTAGCCACTTCTTATTGATTTTATGGTGCAGCTATCTTTCTCTTCCACACTTAGGATATGTCTAAATGGCATTGGACGAAAAACTCACTGAAAACCAAATCCTAAAAACAGTCATAAAACGGAGTTTTTTGTCCACGGGTTGCATTTTTACACGCTTTTTTTGCTGAAACACAAAGCATTATAATTGCTATGGAATTCTGCAAAAAACGTGCCAAAAAAGTCCAGTGCTTTACATAGACTCCAATAGTAAATTTTCTGCCCTGCTCAGTCGTTTTTTGCAACATGTTTCAAAAAACAACCAGCAAAAAACACGAGCAGAAAAAAAAAAGTTATGTGGCGACAACAGAACATTTTTACTATACAAGTCTATGGAACCTCTTTTTAGTAGTTTTTTCAGCGTTTTTATAAAACGAAAAAAACTGACATTTTTGTGTGCAGTGGAGACATAGCCTTACACATCAAATGGCCAAGGAGAAATATTTAAAGGAGTTGTCTCTCTACAAGGATTGCTTTTTATGTTAAAGATCTTGAACAAACAAATCACTTTGCAATATATGTCCATTAACAGTGTCCTACCTATTCCTAGATATCCCCTCTTGTATGGGATGCATCAGCTCCTCAGGTCGCTATAGCTACAGACCTCTTTGATCTCTCCCACCAGCACTGGTCGCTATAGCTACAGATCTGATGTCCTCAGCAGCTCCTCATTGGAGGCCAGTAGCAGCCAGTAAACATGCCCCTGGTTTAAAAAATGAAACTGAGAAAACAGGACTGAGGTAAGAAAAAAAAAGCATCAAAAAACGCACCAAAAACTCTCCGTGTGAAAGCACACTTAACTGCACTGCAATTAAACTGATTTTATTACCAGCAAGCTTATTTCAGTTATCAGTTATCTAAATTGAACTACAAAGGTTCTAGAAATCAGGACAAAAATTTTCAGACGCAAATCATTAAAATAAATAAAACTTACTATACAAAGCTGGGGAGAAAAAACATGAACCTATAAGGTTGTCATTCTTTCATTCTCACCTTACAGGAGACATAACATTTTGTTTTTTTCCCCATCAATATCACCAACTGAGGGCCTGTGGTTTTTTTTTTTGTTGAAAAATAAGTTCTATATTTTACTGGTACCTAATAGTGTATTAGGGGAAAAAGGATTGATCAGTGGAATGAAAAAAACACAACAGCGTTATTTTCTTTTTTTTTTGGAGGTCATTTTTGGGGAATTCACTATGAAGAATTAAGGAGATTGTAACTATATTCATCTGGGCAGTATAATTATTACAATATCAAACTCAAATAGTTTTTATATTTTATTACTCTTCTTGTTTCTTAAAAAAAAAAAAATCCCGTCACTGGTCCTGTGGGCTTATTTTTGCTGGGAGGAGCTATACTGTTTACCGTTGCCAGGGTCCAGATGACTTTATTAAATTTTTTTCCAGGTTGACCAAAAAAACACAGTTTTGGCACTGACTATTTTCTTCTCCAGTCTTCACTGTGCAGGATAAACGTGACATTTATCATGACATTTTATTACTTCAGTAATTCAGACTTTTATGTATGTTGCAATACCAATTGTATTCATTTGTTTATTTTTTATATGGCAAAAATAGGCAGGCTCCGACTTACACCGTTCTGACTTACATGTCTCCTCTAGTTACTAACAGAGAGTTATGGTACATGCTGTACTGGTAGTTCCATGTTCCACAGCAAATAGTAGCTGTGAAACGTCAAGTTCCACCATGCCACAGCAGCACAAGAGGTGAAAATGAGGTGAAATCTTCTTAACAGGGGCACAGACAGCAAAAACAAAATGTAAAAACCCTTCTCTGCACTATCCAAAACTAAAAAAAAAACCTGTAGTTACATCTAATAAATATACCTGTTCTGACTTACATCCAAATTGAAGAACAAAGAACAAATCTACAGTCACTATCCCATTCATATCCCGGACTTAAAGGGGTTGTCTCACTATAAAGAATAGCTTTCAAAATGTATGGAACACTAAATTAAGACATTTTCCAAATATATTGTTTTGTTCATCTTTTTTGTTAAGGAGATACAAGTGATTTGATCACTTTCCTGGCTCTTTCTGTTCCCTCAGTGACCAACCTGTTTACTCCTTTTCCCCTGCTGTTTGCTCTATGTGATAGCAGTGAGTGATGTCATCACAGCTTGTAATCACTGCTGTTTACTTTAGATAAACCTCCTGCTAGCAGTTTCAGAGAAGCTTCTAAGCTAATCTAAACTAATTAGCAGACTGAAAACACAGAGTTGAATACATGGCGTGAATGCACGGAGCTCATATGCTAATTACAGACAGTCTGACCAGGAAGTGATAGGATGCATCTATGAAACTCTGACGGGAGACAACCCCTTTAATGTATATAAACACACAGTCATGCATCGTTAAGGGGTTAAGCTACACCTAGCTGCAGTGGCTACAGAGACAAACACACCTCCTGTCTACTGATTGGCTTCCGATTGCTCTCTGCCTTTACTTCCAGCTCTGCCTTCTTAGATTGGCTGAGTATAAATACAAGCCTAATACTAGCTCAGATTTCCCAGAGCAGATTTCTGTTGCAGCAAAGGAAGAGTGCTACAGACTAGTACTAAGCCACCAGTAAGAAAATGATTAGCAGGCAATTGCCATACATATACCGAGGGGAAAAAAAAGCACTCATAAGGGGAAGCCTAGAAGTTTAAGATGCTAATTCTGCACAATCAATATAAAAGAGGCCTTTGAACCAGATGCCTGGATCCAAGTCAGCTCTAGACAAAGTTACCTTCTGCTGGTCCCACTATTATATCAAAACTGGAGTTCTCTAGAAGATCCTCTATGGCCGTTCAAACCTATTAATATGGTATTGTCAGCCAAGTGCTAAAAAGTGACATAATTGATGCTTCTGAACTACAGCAGCCCTATGAAACATTTCACTGACCGGCAACATGGTCTTCCACTGCGTTCTAGTACACTGCCAGAAACTTGCATTGAACCAGCCAACCAGTAGCTATTCTCATGTAATCATTATGTGACTCACTGTAGTCTGGAGATTTCTGTACGGCTGAAACAATTTGTATCAGCACATAGTCCCAGAGACCTAAAGCTGAGCCACGCCAGGGAGCAAAGTCTATGGAGCCTCCCGGTTCTTCATCAGCGCCCACCGCATGGCAGGATGGGACTTGCTGCAGGAGACTTTCAGGTCGCTATCCCTGAGGTGACCACTCGCGGTGACAGCCGGGGTGCAGCGAGGAGCAGGCAGAAGCGAAGTCCCTGGACAGGCAATATGGTCAGGGCAGGGCAGGGAATAGTCATGGTCACAAGCATTTTATAGGAGATATTTTTATCTGTTTGGCATATTATATATTTTTACATTAATTTTATGTGATAACATTTTTTATTAAATTTAAAGAATTTATTTTTATATAGTATGATAATTATCATAAATTACTTATTATTGTACTGGTGTAAGTTGAGAAATATTGGACATTTTTTGCCCTAACAGCAAATCTAGCTCCACTTCGACTCCTCAGGCTCAGAAAGACCACAGTGAAATAGGTCTGCCTGTCTGAGCAGTAAGGGCATGTCCCCACGGCAGAGGACAAATACCGGTTGGTTTGTCCTGTTTTAGTGCCGTCCCAACGGCCGCATGGGGGCGGCTTTTCTCTGCGAAAACTGGACGGAGGAATATGCATGTTCAATGTTTTTTGGGCAGCCGGCGGGTTTTCCAAAGAGCCCCGTTGTGCTCATTTGCGGCCATCCGCAAACCCGTGCCGTGGGGACATGCCCTAATGCGCCATATTTGTTTGGTGCATTAAACATCACAACTTGCTCATGTTTGGCACATTTCATACAACCCCTTTCATACATGTCTCCCTAAATCTTTTGCTCATAGCTTTGTATTAACTGCTCAGTTCGTGCTTTAGAAGAGTAAGTACACCACACGAAGAATTCAACACAGATTCCGCAGTGGATTCCTGGCCAGTCTTCACTTTAGAGCGCATAGCAAAATACAGTGTGGATTTTCCACACCACCGATTTCAAATCTGTGTTGCCGAAAAAAAGAATGGATATGTTCATTCTTGTGAGCGGATCCTGCTCCGACGGGTGTGACGCAAGTTAGCCCCAAATCAGAGGCGAATATTGACCTCAGTAAATTGAAAATCCTCAGTAGAAATTCAAGGTATCACCTCAGATTTCTGCTTCGGATTACACGTTGGATTTTTTCTGATTGGAAAATGGCTACAGATAGGGCCGCATTCTCTTGGTGACAGCTTCCTTTTAAAGATGTTTTCTCATCAGGCTGTTTTAGGGCTTGTTCACATGGCTTATTTGGAAGAGGTTTTGGACGAGGTTTTCGGAGAGTTTCCTCACCCAAAACGCTTCCAAAACACCCCCAGTTCATTTAATTGATTCCTATGTAAAACCTCGTCGTAGTTCACACACGACGAGGTTTTTACACGCTTCTTTGGAAAGAAGTGTCATGTCAAGTCTTGAAGCGTGTTTTAGGCGCGGTTTTGGCGTGGTTTTGGGTGCGGTTTTTGTCCTGGCTATTAATTTGTATGGGTGAAAACCTCGTCGAAAACCTGATCCAAAACCTCGCAGAGAAACTCCTCAAAAAACTCTTCTGAAGAAGCGTGTTTCAGGCAAGGTTTTGGGCGAGGAAACAGTCCGAAAACCTCGTCCAAATAAGCCGTGTGAACATGCCCTTACAGATCCTGCTCTTCACAGTCAGCTTTAGACTCCCACTTCCTGATTGGGTGGTTTTACAGCACAGATTGGCATATCAGCTCTGCTGTCCCTGGCTGAGCCTGTAGAGTAACATTGGTGATGATGGGGTTTTAACAGCAGGGAGCAAGCTACAGAGCTCTAAAGGGTTAAAGTCTGTCAGCAAGAAAGATAAAACAAGACACAACAGGGAGTGATGTCATCACATCAAAGCCAGTGCTGCTAGTGCAGAGAAAGAGAGAGGTGGTCCAGAACCTACAAAACCTTCTGTAAACAAGCAGGAGATAAGAAATGCTCTAACTCTGATAGAAAGCAAAATCAGAACAGTAACTCTCCTCAAATAAAAAAAAAAAAACCTCTCTAGCTTTCACCAAATGAAGCAGGCATGTTGAAATTTAAAAAAAATCCATACCTGTTCCTTTTTTTCTGCAATCTGGATAAAGTTGAAAGACACCTAATTGTATGAGGCTACTTTCACATTACACTTCTGCAGACGTCCCCAAAGATCCCCATTACCTCACAGAGAGCAAGGTTATGTCATTTTGGCCTCCATTCGGGTACTATCTGACAGTGTTTGCTGAAAGGAATACAGCAGAGACCTCTGCTATACCATTAAGTTGGATACAGTAATAAAAATGAAAAAGGGGGCAGTGCAGCATACATTTTTAACACTTAATACTGTGTATGATGGACTACTATAATATGTAGCTCTGATGGATACTTTAAGACACCGTGTTAAAGGAGTCTTGATGGCTGATCCCACCAAAATCTTCAGGTTTGTTAAACTTATTTAATGTGTAGAGCCAGTTTTGGCAGATAAAAAGTTGCTAGTTTAAAATGGACTTAGTCCAAAGTGCCGTCTAAGCACAGAGATATGGATAAAATCCTGGTTGGTCCCTCCCCCCTTGTTATTTTTAAGACACAGAACGTGATTACACTGCCACAACCTGTGTCTCTCATCTGAAAAGGCAAATTTGTTAACCGACTGTTGAGTTTAATGTTATGCTACTATTCTGTCTCTCGTTAGTAACACAAATTACAAGCAATTAGCCGGCTGAATGTTCAAAGGCAATTCCATCTAGTGTATGAAAAGAGCAATATAAACGCGTAATGTATCTATCAAATCTAACAGCCCAAACAAAATTAATGATATGAATACAATGAAGGGTTTTGTGGGATAATTATAAGAGTGTCTGTCACCAGAACTTAACGTTCCACAAAGTTAGAGATGCAGAGCGGATTTATCATCTGCTCTGATGTTTGGGGGAGGAGTGGAAGCTTCGTTCACTCACTGAACGCCAGACTAGTTTTATTTTATTGGTGGATTATAGAGGGAAAAAAAATTGGAGAAGGAATTTTGGCTCACGCTGATCCAGAAGAAAATGACTGTTCTATTTCATTATCCTTTTTTAATACTGTAACTAAACACTCTTGCATGCTCAGTTGCACGCTGCTCCCTGAGTATTACTTACATATCTATAATTAAATAATTAGGAAGGGTTCTGGTCTTTCCAAACACTACAAAAGGCAATGATTACTAACCACTGTAGTTAAAAGCCAAGCCCCAATCACATTGGCTCTTCCGGATATATTAATAATTTTTTGTGTGTTGTTGTTGCTAATACTTATGCAAGACTGCACTGCCAGCTTCCCCCCTGCATGCCAGCACACCAATAAATTAAGATATTCCTGGCCGCATCTGCACAAGGGAAATTAGAGCATTACCTGTTCTACGCCAGTGTGCCAACTTCCTCGCTGCATGCGCAACCCATGCTGAGAGACCAGCTGTCTGGGATTGTGCCACTCCGATGAGTACACAGGAGCCAGGGGAACTCTTAGGAGATCTGCTCTAATATCACAACTGCCTCACTGCAGGGCTGTTCCCTTCATAGCACAGTATTCAAACACTTGCTTGTTGGGTTGTTTTTTTTTTTTGTTCTTTAAAATGGGGGAGTGAAAGGTAGGTTTACAAAATGTGGGCTCAAGATTTGTTGCTGCTATTCGACATTGAGTTTAGTGATGTAACTCTAGGAATCTACAAACACAGTGTATGAGGACATAAGAATACAAAATACTCACGCATATATACATACACACAGGTATATAGATGATAACATATCATATATACACATCTGTGAGCATATAATATATATATATAATACTTACAAACACACACACACTTATATATATCATGACTGTGCACATACATCCAAGATACACATATTACACCCACAAAATACCCGAAAGTATATATAGTGATAGTGTGCATATATGTGTGGATAGATGGATAGATAGATAGATATAAAACAAATATTGAAAAGTAGACATGACATATATTACATATTTCATACCACTTCAGCTGAAACCATTGCTTGTATTACAGACAAATTCTGCTTGCTGAGAGATATTGGTTTACAACATTTTAGTACATCAATACTTCCGACAATGTTATTTGGACTCTCCCCCTCACATTAAAAGGGAAAAAAAAGGCTAGTGTTAAAGTGAACGTGATAGACACTTAAGCTGGCCACCTATTTAACATTAAATAAATAGATTCCTTCATCTCCGCCACACAGCCCGACTCGAGTCTGATCAGAGTATCACTTTGCACAATGCCTAAATCCTGCTAAGGTTTAATGTCTAGCTGTGTGCATTTTGCTCTGTATTAACATGTACAATAGAGCACTTTGATTCACCCCCCACCCCCGTCTATTTCGCTCCTCTTTCTCTACCCGATCTGAATGCCAGAAGCTGGTGAATATATACATGCTTCATAGCTTCAGCTAAACCTTTTGTTCTTCTGGGGATTTCAGCTGGCGTAACAGCGAGAGCGAAAGGAGAAAAAGAAATTCACAGGGGTCGTAAAGGTTTGAAAGAGGCAAATTACCTCTGAGCTATGGCATGGCACGTTATTTGTGTCTGTGTGTGATGTACAGGGCTGCAAAGAAATTTAACCCCAGCTCACACAAAAAGGGGGTGAACCGCTCTGCGTTCCACCTACCCAGCATAGCTGGAGTTAAGCGAACCCCCAAAGTGATGACACCAATGCTCGGAACACTGCGGCGGGATAATTACTCTGCTTCCTCGCAGCTGAGTTTCACAGATGCATTATTAACGGCACATTCCATGCCCTAACGAGCAGCCGTTGTAGGTGGAGATTTTTTTTTCACCAACCCAGCATCTGCCATACAGGTTGGATCACAGACAAAAAATCCAGCCAGCTCTGGCAGACATTGTATTTTGTGAGAGAGGCACCTCGGGAGACTATACACTTGGGAGCAGCTGATTTTTTGTTATTCATTGTTGCCGAGCACAACACCTCTATTTCGAAAAACTATTCAAGAAAATGCACATCTGTCACATACAACAATTTATGGCGGAAGACGTAATCCGCAAAGATAACTGAAAAGCACATTGTGCTCCTGCTCGGTCTTCATAGCAAACAAAGGACATTATTGCCATCCTAATTACAGGTAAAAGTCTTCAACTCGAGGATTGCAGCAGAGACGTAGAACCAAGCCAAACAGATTTGTTGCCTGGCTGCTGAAGATCACAAATTCTGTTCCAACTGTACTAGAGTCTGAGATGTACATATAATCAGGACTGTGATGTCGTGGTCATAGTGGTAATCTGGTGATACTACTGGACCACGCAAAAGAAACTGGTTTCAGCAATCACAAAACGTATTGGACCCGCTTTAAAAAGTAATCATTGTTTTTATGGCAAATGAACTTAAGAGTTTCCCATTCAGCATTAAAGCGTTTGTCCGTTCATATAAAAATTAAATAATCTACTACTAGTGGCCAATGAAATAAAAACACTATACTCACCTTCCACCTCAACTCCGTTCCAGCGCTGGCTCTCCCGAGTCTTCTGTTCACCTTTGTCTTCTTCCGAACGGGACGTCGCCACTATAGCCACAATGGTCACGTGCCTCTACTTACTATTCAGAACTGTTCACTTCCAAACAGTAATGTAAGGGAGTAACATCTGACTCATTCATAAGAGAAAGAAATATAAACAGAAAACCGGGAAGACCCAGAGGAAGGGGAGTGTAGTTTTTTTTTTTCTTTCTTAATTTATTTAATTTGGCACCAGTAGCCTATTTAATTTTTATTTGAGCGAAACAACACATTTAACGTTCTGTTCACCCTAGTGTCATGGCTTCAGTTTCTACTGCAGACATAACAGCTTTGGCAGCCCGAATTTCGGATAGATCCCAATGAATCCTAATGAAGTCCATTTATTTTATTAAGGTCCACCAGGGTTACGGTATAGATAACCTAAGTAGTGCCATATACAGAGCTGTTCTTCTCATTAAAATAACGGAAACCAGTATAAACAGAGTATTACCTGTTACCAATATTTTGAATCAGTAAGCCAAAAAACACAGAAGAGGGGCAGGTCTTTCCATTATACTTTTTCTATGTAGGATTT
>JAODAL010011629.1:0-5000 GCA_025379985.1 Phyllomedusa bahiana | reverse complement strand
GCATAAAAATAGATACTCACGTATATAATATACAAGATGGAATAGATACTAACAAAATACAACACCAACCGATGAAATAAGGAGTGATCTCTCTATAAGCACCAAACATTGGGGGTAGCTCATACATTACCATCACTACAGTAGTTCCGTCTGGGTATGATCCATAATGGTCTGGAGACAGCACAATCATACATGCGACAGCAAAAGTCTTATTGAGAGCTACATAAATTGTTTTTTGCAGTGACTGCCTCCAAAGGTTGTGAAACAAAATTAAATTAAAGTTAAGGGTGCCATCATTTTCGTCCAAGCAAGTTTTATTAGCTTGTATTTTAAAATACTGAACCACAATTCAATAGCAATGTCTGATTTCATTAGCTGATTTTTCAGTAAATTTAAATCTTACCTTTATCAGTTTCAAGTTATTTCAGTGACCATCGTTCACATTTCTCTCTTTAACAGAAGGGTACCAATGATATTGTCCATGGGTGAAAGCAGTGCTGCAAATATATTAGGGAGCAAAACTACATAATCCACTGTGATTTCAGCATAAGAATTTGCAGATGGGAAAACTTAGCTCTGTTAATACATATAAAGACTACTCCTTAAAGCAAACCTCTCAGGTGTATTGCCCTATCTGAAGGCAGTGCATGAGAAGCTGAGCTCTGCGATATATAAGTTTATATGACATTACGTGAGTAAAAAGTAAGAGAAAATACTGATAGGACTCCTTAAGTGACAGTGCAAGTCCTGCGTACCCCACCCACATACAGTGATTGACAGCTTTTCCTTTATCAGTTTGCTAACAGAAGAACGGGCAATCAGATTATGTGAGCGGTGCAGCAGTACTTTCACTTTCTCTTCCTTTTTTTCTACTCTGCTTTTTACTCAGAAATCCTTTTCCAAATCACATAAACCTGTATATCACAGAGCTTCTCTCCCTCTATCATATCCTGCTCTCAGGGTGGCATAAACCACCTGACAGATTCCCTGTACGTCCTCTGCTCCTGCACGCACTTAAAATATAAGGTTTCCTTAATAAGAAGCAATATTTGCTACGTATAAACAAGAGTTAAACCCAGCTACACCAATGGAGTGGATGGAGCTAACCCTGACCACAAAGTGAGGTCTCCCTATATTATCACTTGATATTAAATTCATTGTGTAGTTTAGAAAACTGGTGCATGTTATCTACATAAAAAGCAAGGTAAATCCTAACAGGACTCATAGGAGAGACAGTAAGAGTCCTGATCACCCTGCCCACACACAGTGATTGACAACTCTACAAATATCTATAAAAACAAATTTACAGAGACAGCTAAACAGGACTCTTAACTTTTCTTTTAGGATTCTTGCCGGGATTTCCTTTTTACTCAGAAACTCAGTTTCATATAATCTAAACCTATATACAGGTTCCTCAACATACAATATTAATTGGTTCCAGGATAACCGTTGTATGTTGAGACCATAACTCTATGAAAAACTGGTAGTGGTTTCTGAAGCCCCTCAAAACATCCCCCAACATAATGCAAAATGAGGATTAAAGAAAATCAAGGCCACTATAGCTTGAAGGATCACTGTATCACAAAGCTCAGCTTTAACTCCTCTATCTTTTTTCTGTCAGCAGTATTCATCAGACAGTATAACTTTGAGTCTAAGTACCACGTTGAGACCTCCATTTATCAAACTTGCTTTCAAGCAAATCCCACAGATTTAAGTACTGTCCTGGCCTCCAAATTCCCTAAGTACTGTGTCATTTTCCCCAAACTATTCCAGAACAACTTTAGTATAGTCTACTATCCTATTACGGAGGCCTTTGCCATAAGGAACTACTCTTGCCATGAAGGGGTGTACAATAATATTTAGGGAGGTGGTACGTGTAAAACTAATATGCATATGAATGCCAAGATCCAATGTTTCACAGAAGAACATTGCATTGGCACTGCCAGCTTGCCTTTTTACTGTAATGCATCCTGATGCGCAGCCGTCAACGTGTTGAAGAAGGATACATGATTCATGAGATTAGTCCACCCGTTTTTTTGCTCTGTGGTTTAAGTCGGAGGCTCATGTGCCCATGTTAGGAGATTTTTAGTGGACACAGCTGTCTGGAGACTATCTCCAACTACCTATGCAGGTTTGCATGAACTTAAAACTTTATGGACATTTTTGTTATTGAGCCATTCTGCAAGTATTCTTGTAAATGGACGGTTGTCAAAATAATTTTATAGGAGATTGAAGCTAATGCTCTCTGGTCTCCATAATATTGAGAAAACAGCTACACAGCCCCATACTAGGCAAGCTGCAACGCACTGTGTTGATACCTATCATCTTTTTTGTATACGTATTGTGTAATATATCGCTCAATGCATAAAAACATAAAAAACACACCATATGTCTGAAAAGTGCATATCACTATTCAAGTCCATGGGACACAAAAAGCCTATTAATTTTTTTTTTTTTTTTTTTTTTTTAAAAAAGCTTAAAAAAAACAGTATAATACTATATTTAAGGGTTTCTTTGACAAGGTGTAAAAAAAAAAAACCAAAGCCCAAAATAAATTAGAAGCCCAAGCAATCTGTCACAAAAAAGTCACTAATTTAGTGTGGGCCTTTTTGCAATCAAATGAGTTAATGTACTATCTGAATAATTGCTCTTTATTATTGGGCTTTTTATATCTGCACTGGGAATAAGAAATCATTAGCAACATTTCAGCATTATAGAAGCGTGAAATGCCTCAAATTGTTTTTCTTTAAGACACAAAGATGAGAATTATGTGGTACATCCGCAAGAACATGACACATCCCCTCTTGCCATTAAGCATGCTGGAAAGCTTGCAGTCTCTCAGAGATTGTGCCCAATCTGAGTATCCCAAAAGATGGAAAAGTAATTCAAATATATGGATCTCCCCCCCCTTCGCCCCCCGACTTGCATATCCAAAAAATTTAACTCCACTTTGGAGTCTTAGAAGAAAGCTCATAGGGAGCAGTACTACATCCCCATCCCCCTCCCTTCTGAGCAGTCTTTCAGGAAAAGGCTTTGAAGCATGTTGGGCAGACAGCATGGGGCAGGTAGCAGCACTATGCATGAGCGATCCTGCTGTGCACCATGGTAATCAGCGGCAAAATTTCCCCAATGACAACTTTCCCCAAGTCAATAAATTCCATAGGGCTGTTGAGCTTTTCATTATAATACCGTTTGCTTATTTTTCCCAATGTAGTTTTACTGATTGCAAACCTATGGGTTAATATTATAATGACAAAGGCAATATAGACACAGTAATAGGACGAAATGGGAAAAAACTAAAAGGGGAGGAGGAGGGGTAGGAAAAAAAACAGCTATCATACATTTTTGGAGGATGAACATCTTCTGTTTAGAGACCATGTGACATTTCATTCTAGTCCTTCATATACTTATACTAATTATTCAACCTATGTTGTAAACGGACAAGACCACAAGTATGTGTCATGGAAATTGCAGGGTCTGCAGGTACCAAAAAAAAAAAACAAAACCAAATTGTAAGAAAAACAATAATTGCAACTTCTACATATCATTCACTTGTGCCAGTAGGTGTGTACCATGCACTCAAAAACGTTGCCATTTTTTGCTTTTCAATGCACAAATGTGTCATTTATTTTACCTAAATGTAAATAAACAATCAAAGAAAAACACACGCTTAGGCTTGGTTCACACCATGTTATTAAAGGGGTTTTCGCGCTACACAGATCATACCTGTAATGATGGTGACAGTAAAAATTACTTTTGCAATTGGTTTCTTTTCCTAATCATTTAGTATAGCAAATACGCTAATTTGGGCTTTATAGCTATTTGGCAGCAAGTGGGGGCCCCCCCCTTTGCTGGATTGGCGCCTGTATTTTTCAGCCCTTTGGGGAAATGCCCCCCTCGGGGGTTGACTGCCTGCACTTTTTTCTGTGCAGGTCGTTGTTTTCTCATTCCCTTTCACTGCCCCCTCTCGTGTAATAATGCTGCTGATCATTGATGCCCTTTCCATGATAGTCTATGTGAGGGATCTGGGCATTAGGGATTTAAAAGCGCTATTCCTCTCCCCCCCCCCCCCATATAACACACCGTTATACAAAGATGGATGTCACTCTGCAGACCTCCTGCTTGCCATTATCTTTCCTGCAGACCCGTCCCCTTCTCCAAAAATCCTTAAAACCAAAACCCTGCACTGTGTAAACATTTTATACATACAGCCTGAACTAAAGAATCAAATGTGAGAAATGTACTCTGCTCCGCCCTCTGTCATCAGACAGGATGTAGAAGGGAACAGACTGTATAAGGCTGTGTTATATGGTGAGGGAGAGTGCATTTCTCACATTTGTTTCATCAGTTCGATGTATGTATAACGTTCACACCAAACAGGGTTCTGGTTTTAAGGGTTTTCGGAAAAAGGGGACGCTCTTCAGGCATAAAAGACCACTGCAGGAGGTTGCAGAGCTGTGACCCCTCCCCTTCCCGCTCCCGAAAAATGATTTTTACCACCTTCAGGAGGGAAAAACCCTTCTGAAGGACAGACATGCCATGGGTTTGGCTGTAAAAAAGAGAGAAAACTTAAGACCCATGAAAAAAAAAAAAATTGAATGAGAAAACCCCTTTAAGTACATCAGCGGTATTGTGAAAAAATATATTTGTGGGATTTCTTGATATCATACTACTTCAAGATCGACGGTAGAGGCCATTGCCTTATAAATAAAATATTTTTAGTAAAGTTTTTGGGTAAATGTGATCGATTGTCAGGCAACACAAATAGACAGCTCTGAGATCCTCCATAGGACCCAGAAATGTCTGCTCACAGAGGGAACTCCGGTCAATAATATGACTAGGGTTTCCAACATTTGGTTAAATGAATATATCCAATATATACCCATACATTTGCAAACAACTGTAAACTGACTCCCACTGTAAAAAAAAAAAAAAAAACATATGGCAAGATAAACCTTGACTGACTAGGACTATACAAAAAATTAATAAAAAAAATAAAT